>JAMBLF010000821.1:0-186311 GCA_030578115.1 Leucoptera coffeella | reverse complement strand
TTAGAACCCTCTTGCTGCGACAATAACATGCATAAGTTATACCCCTTAGTTTGTAAGTTTTTTATTGTGAACGTTTTGTATTGTATATGTTTTTGTGGTCGTAAATAAACGCTTTTATTATTATTATTCAAAGTCAAATGTTTTTATTCAACATAAGTACAATTACAGTACATCATTGAAAGTCAAAACATTTGCGTGACACTGGTTGTCTCTTATCATTGAAATTCTACCGTTGGTTCGGAAGCCCTGGCTCGGAGAAGAACCAACAAGAAACTCCGGCTTTCAGGATTTTTTGCCCAGTGCCATTTACAAAAACAAATTTATAAAGAAATAAATTTATAATTAAATATTGTTCCCTAGATACGGGCGAAGTGTGGTGTGTAGCAGCTTCGGCTTCTGGGGCCTCAGTGGCGGTCTTCCCAGCCAGGACTCCACCGGCCTCAGAGCGAAGAGCTGCAGTAGGACAAGCCTCAATATTGTCTATTACTGGTCACATATTCCTTCTTCCGTTAATAGCTGTCTTTGTGGGCTAGAGGGACGGTTTTTGGTGGAAGTTTTGTTAAAGAAATGAAAGGTAAAGGAAAAATTAAGCCCAATATTGATGCTAAAAGTGACTTAGGAGATCATGTATCTGAAGTTCTGTCCACGAAGTCGATACATATGTATTCTAAAGGAAAAGAAGTAGTACGTGATTCTATATTGAATCGATGATGTCTAAAAGGGAGTAAGACACTTGTATTTAATATTTACATCAGCTGTTTTAGAAATTATCGATTCAGTAAGTCTAATACTAGATTTGAAATGAGGTTTTGGTGGTATCTGGTTATCGTTCTATCATTAAAAGCCAAAATTTCATGTCAAGCTCATATTTTATAAAAATAAGCTCGTGTATTTTAATATTCAGTAAACAGTTTTGATATATTTTCAAATACATAATTGTAAAAGCAGATTCTGAATTACGCTCAAAATTTACGTTTGTGACTGGCGTATCATTATTATTGGAAAGAATTATGAAAACAAAAATAACTTTTTAAAAAGCTACATCAATTGTGAAAATGCCAATTTCATTGATTATAAGAATAGTGAAGCTAAGAATTTAAATGTTCGAGAACAAATATGTGTTAGGGAAACGCGAAGTCGATTTTTGTACTCAACTATTGTGCCAAAATTAATTAATTAACTAGATGTGTAACTACAAGTAGGTAGATGTTTGTACTTGATCGCTGAATGTGGTCGTAAATGGTGACACCAAAGAAATGTAGTTGTAAGTAGTGGTACATTATTTACAAGTATTTGGTCAGGTTTTGACTAGAATTGCATTTATGTCGCTAGGTTTTATGCGTCAAAGTCCATATTTATAATTGAAGCTAAAATTGTGTATCATAGAGTAATATAACCATAGTTGAGTAGTTAACGAAGGATACTGTTGTCCAAACTCATAATGATATTTTAATAAGCAATAAATGTTTGAATTTATATTACAGTAAGTAAAGTACGTTTCTAAATGAGTTCACTAATTGACTTAATTCACGATTCTATTTGTAAATCAATTGTGATCAAGACATTATCTAAGCGATATTTGAAATTATTTGAAAACAAAGCATATGTATGTATGTATTTTAGTGTTCTTATAAATTGTGACCGTGTATGAGAGACACATATATAACAGAGAGAACAATCTTTTCTACAGATAATTTATTCTCCAAAATTCGTGAAAAACTGTAATTGTGTGTACTTTAATCCATATTCCGTTTTGTTTGTGTCTTTCAAAGATTCACACCAGTATTTTTCAGTACACCTTCAGTATCCTTCACTAACCATTCACGTTAAGATAGTACATATATTGATGTCAATTTTAGGCCTAGCATAAGCGAGTTACGAATTAGTTCTGCGGCGGAGCGCCGTGGTGTATCGAGATACGTTTTTATGTGCCTGAGGGAAGATTTTATTGAATGTTCAAGTTGAAGTTGTTCATTGATTGTAAATGTTTATTTTGATATCGCGTAGTTACTTTCCTTCCCTTTCTACCTTTCTTTCCTTGGAACAAATGAGTCTTTCACTAGGCCCTTAGACAAGAAGCAAAAATCTACGAGATTTGAAAGCAAAATGTATGTACTTAAGCAATCGCTAAGTCGCGTGATATTTCTAAACTAGTCTCATACACATGATTAATAACTAACGGGACTTATCGCGTAAGTTTTTTTATAATAAAGTTACCTTTATTTATTAACCCAACGTTTCGGTTACATTGCAGCAGCCATGGTCACGGGCAGACTCAAAACTTACGCGATAAGTCCCGTTAGTTAATCATGAGTATAAATCGCGAATCTCTCAAAACTAAGAGTCCCTATTTTGATTTCTATTCTCTTATAATAATCTTATTGCTTCTTTTCTAAGAGTTCAGTGCATCGTGCGGATCTGGGATTGCGAAGCTGCATCCAGCTGATTCCTTTGTCACTTGTCCATAGTTTTCTTAGTAGAAAGATGTATTTTTGTAAGCAGAGAGCGTCGCTTAGTATGGGTACCTGAAGCCTGTGTGAAATCCGTCCGGAGCCTCGTAGAAGCCACCTTAGTCCCCTCTTAAGTGTCTTTACCTAGTGGTACTGCGTAGAATAATGTATGAATTAATGCGATGAATAAATTAGCTCTAAATTTGATCATTCAGGAAACATACTCATATATCTCAGAATTTTCACTGTCTGACCATGTCAAAAGAGATTGAAGATGCAAATGAATATGTTACTTACAAAAGTAATGTAATGTTAAAAGGGACAGAGTCCGGAACGAGATTATCCGGCAGAGAACCAAAGTCGTAGACATTGTCTATCGATGCTGCAAGCTGAAGTGGTAGTGGGCCGCCCACGTCTGTCGCAGAACCGACGACTGTTGGAGAAAAGTGGTTCTCGAATGGCGGCCGTGTCTCGGTAAACGTAGTGTAGGATGCCCCTTGCTATGTGGACCGATGACCTGAAAAAAGTCGCTGGTAGTAATTGGCTGAGGGCCACGAGTGATCGTGTTTTGTGACGTAACCTTGGGGAGGCCTACGTCCAGCAGTGGACTAGTATAGGCTGATTGATTGAATGATTGATCAGTAAATGTATATACCAGAATTTTCATTATCTGACCATCCTAAAGGAGATTGAAAGTGGCGAATGAATAAATAATAATACTAACTAAAGCAATATAAAAGTACTAGTTCATACAAAAGTAAAGAAAGTAAATAGCAAGTGGACTAAGAAAAAGTCTTGACGATTTTTTAATTCTGGAGTATGTATCTATCGATGGATGAAATATAAAGCGATTTCTTTCATTGCATTAATTTCTAACAATTTGAGACCAGAATCTAGCTTATTCTTCATCGCCTAGAACATTGAGTACCACTAGGTATAGAACACAAATCTCTTGCGACGCTTTTCTTGACTTTGCTAAAGCTTTCAACCTCTGACAAATTTTATTTAATAATTTCATTCTATTTTCTTATCCAACATTATTAAGCATGTTCTTTCCATTCTGTGTAACATTTCTCCCAATATTTCTTAGCAAAATAATGCAATAGTTATTATTGTACTTATATCTATGTCTGCTATCTATACTAACTATTCTTGTATATAGAGACAGGTAGTTAAAATATTGTGAATCTCATTTTCTATTATTTATCGTTTACGAATAGATCTATCTGTTTTGTCTCTAGTAAATATATCTATTAAAGTCTTACAGGTATGAAAACGGTATGGTTGTAAATCAGACGTTAGCTGTCAATTCTCATCTATCCAACTATCTGTATTTCTTTCCCATTTCCTTCCAAGGCGACCTGAAGTCAATTGCCGTATCAACCCTGCGCTAGCTGCTTATTCCTTTATTTCCTATTAACTAGTTCTAAATTTGCTTATCTATGGTTATGAAGAATAATTATGTAATTTTACATACAATGTCTACAATAATGTTCAATGAATGTACTATTACTGTACTTTCATTGAGTAAACATTATTAGGATTGAATTGAAATCATATGTTCTAACGGGATCTGTATTGCTTCAATCACACCCATTAACCTACTTATATGTAGGTAAATGCTCTTCTGTTCTTTACTCAATAGACACCAGCCTTAAGAATGTCTCCGTTTTTATGTATATATGATCTCTGTGGCCTACCCCGTCCAACTCTACCTTCCACTTTGGCTTTATGAATTCCTTTCGTAACCCTCCTTTCATCCATCCGCTCCATGTGCCCAAACCACCTTAACATACCTTTCTCTATTTTCGTCACTACATCTTCTTTCATACTACAACGTTCACGAATCACTATTCCGTACCCTATCACACAAACTTACTTTTTCTTTTCTTCTTTCATTATTACTAAAGACTTAAATTATTCTTCATAACGTATACAAGTAAATTTAAGGCAGTACCTAATTTCATTCTTGTATGATACCTACCTATGTTATTCTATTCTATAGTAGGTATTTTAGGTAGATGTTGTAAGTATATATTCGTCCAAGCTGTTTCCTAAACAGCCTTTAAAAGGTTAGTTTAGCTAAATATCTGTCTTTCGTCTCTGCATACTAAATTCTATAACAATTTATTAATTAATAAATAATATAATATATTAATAATAAACTTATTAAATAATTTATGTCTGAAACTCATGACCATTATCACGTGTGAAGTAATTAAAAGTTCGAGTGTCCTGTAATAGTGGAGTTAGTGACTCTATGGCCACCATAACTTAAATGTGACAGGTGGTAAACCATTTACTGTCATAACATGTTACCAGAAATAAAGTCGAAAATCAATGTATAAAATCCAATTTACGATCGATTTTCCTGAATCAGCAATTTAGAAAATCACAATATACATACATACACATCACGCCTGATTCCCTGTAGAGGGGTAGGCAGAGATCACGGATCCCTATTTGTCCCGATCCTCACAGAAATTGAAAATAATAATTGCATTAAATACATGTTTTCTGACTTTCTAAAACTGAAATTTTTCAAATGGCACATTAGCAAAATAGCCTTTCCACCGTCGATATATGTAATATTTTGAACATTACGCCTGCATTCTTCTGAGGGATTGGCAGACATATTACAATATTGTAAGACGAAGAAATTCCAATGTATATTATTATATACATGTAATGCAACAACATAACTATAAATTTAGTATCTAGAGACGAAACATCGATAGGTAAACAGCCTTAGTCGCCTCTTACGGCGAATGTTTATATCAATTCGTAAGCAATTTTGTAACGTTACCCTTATTTCGTATAGATAATGCAGTTCCTAGTCAGATCTAACAAAACATATACGTTTATACAGAATGTAATCATTAAGTGTTTAAGAGATATAGTCTCTGCTTATCCCGTTATGTTTTCAGGAGATTTTTAAGGACTATAAAGAGCTATGAGAAAACTGATTACATATTCTAAAAGAATACAGTGAGATATAGATATAAATTTCATTTAGGTATATGTTTATTATTCCTTACATAAATTTTCTATTATATATTTATGTGTTTTACAAGAATACGGGACATATCACGTATATTTTATAAACAAAGTATAAACCTTTGTTGCCTGACGTTTCGGCCATGTTGCAATGGCCAATCACGGGTCAACATGGCCGAAACGTCGGGTAACAAAGGTAATACTTTGTTTATAAAATATACGTGATAAGTCCAATTTTCTCGTAAAATAAAGGAAACTCGAGAATCTCTTAAAAATATTTTATTTATATATGCAAATCTATAGATCTTGTTGCCTATTTTCAGAATAAATAGTCAGCTTCCTATAGTCCTTATAGTCTAGGATGAATTAACTGACACACTTAACGATTACACCTGTATATACTAACATTAATGCTGCGTTGTCTATACATATTTTGATTTCGTGTGTCCATGTCTATTTGTATACTTACCCAACTTAATAAATGATTTAAAATATACCTATTGTTTTATTTTTCACAAGCTAACTAGCTGTGTTTCTTTATGGTTAGTTTTATGAGGTGATTGAGGGAACAAATATAGTGTTCTATGGTAATACCATCACTACCTCAAAAGTAAGACAGGATTACAGTCAATAGTAATACGAAAATAGAAAAAAATGTATGATTTCAAAATATGATTGCTAATTCAGTACCTAACCTGACCTTATTTCTTCATCGTCACGGTATAAAGGCACTGATTTGACTATTGAATTGACAGAGATCCTCACGAATTATTCCCTCACCGTATAAGTGTTTACACGATTATCGCTAAAACTTACATAAAAATACTGAAAACTTCATTTCCATCTATACACTCTCTAGTGAGAATTGAACCCTAAACCGACTAATACAGAGTAAAACCCCCCAACAACTAAGCTACCAAACTTGTGTGAAATTATGTCATATGTCACCATGACAATTAAGCCCCAATATCTGTCAGTCACAACAACAAAATATCTCTAACGACTGAATCGCAAAACAGTTTTAATTGACATATGTCATCGACAGACTGTCAATATTTACTGCCTTGTCAAATGTTGTGTATACATATATGAGTATATACATATAACTGTGTGTTTCGGTGTACGTAGAGTGAAGAACAGAAGAGCATGTATGATAAGGTTCATGGGTGTGAGTGAAGCAAGAGAGATTTGTCACCTGTTCCAGGTGGCGATCGATATCTCTGCCTATCCCGTTGGGTACGTAGAGGCGTGAATATATGTATGTATATAACTGTGTTAGTGAGGTTGTGAGCCTTTTTTCCGGAAAGGCGGAGAAGGGGGACTAAAAGTAAACAGAATATTATAAATACATACATACACGAGTACATTTAATTCATAAGATTGATCACACTCAATCTTCATTGTAATCAAAACTTTCAGTCACTACCAACATTGCTGAAGAGATTTTTGGACATTCGAAACCCACTTTACTTGCTTTTTGTTATATATTATTATGGAAATCAGACACATTATTACGACATTAATAGTACAGAAAAATCGATAACTTTAAATTAGGTCCTTTTCTACAACAATTGAATAATTTCCTTCTTAAGTTCCTTCAATCCTTCAACATTTCACAGTGTACCAAAATTTAACTAACAGTATACACCTATTGCATACATTGTATGTAATTAACTGTAGATAGATAATGTTTAACAGAAAGAAAGAAAAAGTATTCAACCTTCAGGCCAGGTTTTTCTTTAGTTTTGTATACTTACCTTGTTTGTAACTGATGATTTCATCTCACGTAGCCTTTAGAGAGGTTGGCGAGAGGTATTGACTTTTCACCTATCTATTTCCTTAGAATATATATACAGATATATGTTCACGCCTTTTGTACACCTTTTGTACCTGTACTAGAAAAGGGTTGGCAGCAAAATCATTGATCTTATTTTTTTCCACTCTAACATCTCATCTCATCTCCTCATACACACTCAAACCAACGAAAACAAATAAGAAAGAAAAGAAAGAAAGAAACTTTATTCACTACATTAACAAAACACAAACATGGAAAAAATATATGTAAAAAAAAATTCGACGTAGCTCAGTTGTTTGGGGCTTGGCTCTGTATCAGTGGGTACCGGGTTCGAATCCCGCTTGAGCATGTACCAATGGAAATGAATTTCTATGTACATTTTCGTAATAAAAACACATTTACGAAATACATCGAATTATACGGTGAGGGAAAACATCGTGAGGAAACCTACCTGTTCGTCGAACAGATAATAGTTAGTGCTTGTAAATGGCGAAATGGCTGACCCCCTGTCACGTTGAGTACTAACTATCTGGTAAACACGTGGGTTCGAGGTGTCTATAGAATTACTACCTTCGCGATTGCGGAGATGGAAACCTGAACCTCTGACTACCCCGCAAGGGTTAACGGTCGTGAATGCGTTTGTCTTTGCCTTATAATAAATACTAAAAGTGACCTAGGAGATACTATATCTCCAAGGTTCTATCCACTAAAAGGGTTGAATTGTGTGTGTATGTATGTATGGTGCTACGAAGGGTCGATTCGTAGCAATCAATGCCCTAACTCAGGGCGGAGTTGGGTGGACGGATCACTTTGCAACTAAGGACTGTGGGATACACAAGTGATTGAGATAGTGTTTTAGTAGTAATCAGGTAATAATAATATTTCATATTTACTTATTTAGGTTGTCGTTGGCTATGCTAGTGTGCTGGGGGCTTTTGCTTCTAAGTGATCAGATTCGGAACACTAGTGGCGCTATGTAAATATTAATTTTTTATCAGTTTTTAGTTTTCATTAGTTTCTATGTTTAAATTAGGTTTTTTTCTTTATCTAGATTTAAGATGTAAATTTAGGACACTCAAACAATATTGTGTGCAAAGCACGTGTTTTTGTGACGTTACTGATTTTTAATTTTGTGACGTTATTTTGACACATTTATAATAAACAAGCGTGCATTCACTCAGAGAATGTATAAAAATATTTAGGATCCTATTACTCCAGTTGAACTAGCCCCTTGGTAAGTACATTTAAGACTTGTGTTAAGGGTATTAGTCAACGTATATTTAAGAAATAAATACTTATTATACATAGATAAATACATATATAGTATCGTATATTTAAACAACGCCCCGATTTAAAAGCCGAAGAAAAGCGTAGATCTAACTACGGCGTAGTAAGAACTCTACTTCCACCAGGAATCGAACTCGGGAACTCTCGATTAGCGTTTAGACCGTAAACCACGGAGGTAGAATGTATATTATTTTATACAACCACTTATGTGTCAGCCAGTACCTAAGAAGGGTTGTGGTGTGATATCCCTCTTTTTATCTCCACACACACACTCGTCTTGTGTAAATATCTGCTCTATTTGCACGAGACGAGCACAGAACTTGGTACCTCCATATTGATCTGCATGCTATCTATTCAAAATTTGTTACCTTAGGAGTACCTATAACCGCCGAGTGTGTATGAGGATACACCTCTAGGTAGGGGCCGGCCCAATAAGACAAATTACAGTCAGATAGACGCTATATTGAAAAAGAGTGATGTTAAAAGTACCTATAACCGCCGAGTGTGTTTGAGAAGATGTATGAGTGTCAATGAAGCGGAAGTGGTCTGTCAGGATCGGGACGAATGGGGATTTGTGATCTCTGCCTACTCATCTACAGGGAATCAGGTGTGATGTGTATGTGTCTGCATGCTCTATGGATAAGATTGTTAAATTCGACGTAGCTCAGTTTTGGGGCTTGACTCTGTATCAGTGGGTACAGGGTTCAAGTCTCGGAGCATGTATACATACATTCACGTTTTTTATCCCTTTCGGGGTGGATAGAACCTTGGAGACATGATAACATCTCCTTGGTCACTTCTTAGCATGAATATTGGGGTTGTGATGTCACATGGAACATTAATGACAAGTTGGTAGTCTATCGTCCAATAGATCCCATACACTCCTAGTCCCTTAGTCGCTTTCTACGACATGCCAGGAAGAACGGTAGCTAGTTAGCATTCTTTTAACGTCCCAATCTAACACGGAATGCTTCAATGGAAATGAAGTTTTATCATATTCTATGTACCTTTTCGCAATAAAAAGTTTTCAATATTGGTATGTCAATTTAAATACATATATGAACAAACAACAGAAGAGCATGTATGAGAAGGTTAATAGGTGTGAGTGAAGCAAGAGATATTTGTCACCCGTTCCAGGTGGCGATGAATAGTCTCTGCCTATCCCATTGGGGATGTAGAGGCGTGAATATATGCAGTTATTAATTTATTATATTTATTTTATGTAGCAATTAGTGTAAGTATGTAACAAGTTTCTCAATACAAACCTTTTGTCTTTTTACTATAAAACATACATACATACGTTTCACGACCTGTGTATACACACTCCTTTTTTTATTATCGCGGGGTAGTCAGAGGCTTGAATGCCCAATCTCCGAAATTTCGAAAGGCATGTTACATATGGGTCATTCGAAGCCCGCGTATCACTAGATAGAAAGCACCCTACGTGATAGGTTATACCATAAATAATATTCTTTTATCACATTTCTAAACTAATATGTAAATTCAGTCTCCCTAAGTTTAAACCTGACTCAGTAGCTGTGAAAACAGCTGATT
Organism: Leucoptera coffeella; assembly: GCA_030578115.1. Taxonomy (NCBI): domain Eukaryota; kingdom Metazoa; phylum Arthropoda; class Insecta; order Lepidoptera; family Lyonetiidae; genus Leucoptera; species Leucoptera coffeella. The sequence goes on along the minus strand of JAMBLF010000821.1, from coordinate 176,228 downwards.
CGTGACAAAGGTTCGATTGAATGAATCAGACCCTTTTTGTCTCCACATTCGTTCGAGTTTTTAGGACAAAAAGACTAAGCTATGCTATTTAAGGTAGCCATTTTAATGGGAATGAAATTAGTACTGTTTCTATCAATTTTATATAAATATCAACGGTTTCAATGCTAAGAGACAACCAGTGTCCGGCAAATGTTTTTGACTTTCAATGAATGTACTATACTTGTACTTTTGAATAAAAACATTTGACTTTGACTTTGATAATATCAGGTTATGTAATATTATGAAAAAAAGTAGCAATCTTGTGCTAGGTGGGACCTTGAAATAATGTTAACTAGCTGCCGTTCTTCCCGGCATGTCATAGGGAGGTGACCAAAGGACTAGGGTCAATGAGATCTTTTGATAAGCTAGCAACCTGTCACCAATGTTCCATATAACATCACAACCCTAATATTTATGCCAAAAAGTGATCTAGGGAATACTAAATCTCCGAGGTTCTGTTCACCTCGAAAGGGATTTAAGGACGTGAATGTATATGTAAAAAGACAGTTCGTTACACTATGATTGCACGCAAACCTCTGAAAACCCCGCAAGGTTATTTAGTCTTGAAGTGTATGTTTTTTTAAATTCTTTATTAAGCCATTCGCCACTAAGGTATGTCGGCTGAAGTACAAACACTGATGCCTTGATGCGTTTGAACTCCTTGTTATTCCGTCGCCAATGGTTACACCAACGCCGCCAGCCGCTACAACCTAAGAGAAAAACAAAATCAAAGCTCTAATTCTTCTCTTCCTTGTTCTTCGGTTCGTTCCAGTTGAGGATCCAAATATAATCCCAAAACAAACATATTTAGCCAATTTGGCATCACAACTGACTAAATATTCAGCCGAAATAATATTATTTGTATGTTCAACTTTCACTGAGCTGCTGACTTTGTTGACGCACCATAGACGACTCTGTATCGTATGTTTATTTGTAAATGACATTAGTATTCCATCCTTAGTATTAAATCTAGAATCCCAATACATGTGCATCTTTGAAACTACCTGCTCGCAACGGAGTAATACCAAACGTGACAAGCCCACATTAGGATGGAGTCATGCAAAACGGATGCTATACATGAGGGAACTTAACATGTATGAGTAACTTAGTTATCTTAAGGCAAATCACTACATAGTATAAGACAAAGTCGCTTTCTCTGTCCCTATGTCCCTTTGTATGCTTAATCTTTGAAACTACGCAACGGATTTTGATGCGGTTTTGTTCAATAGATAGAGTGATTCAAGAGGAAGGTTTTTATTGTATAATAACATCCATTAAATAGTGGAGTAGGCTATATATTTTATACCCGTGCGAAGCTGGAGCGGGTCACTAGTATACATATAAACTGAAGAGTAATGATAATTCTATGGCCACCTCGATCCCACGTGTTGACCAGATAGTCAGTACTCAATGTGACAGATGGTAAGCCATGTCGCCTTTTACAAGCACTAACTATTACCCGTCGGGGAACAAGTAGGTTTCCTCACGATGTTTTCTCTCACGTAGTTTTCGACGCATTCCGTAAATGTATTTTTATTACGAAAATGTACATAGAAATTCATTAAACTTCATTTTCATTGGTACATGCTCAAGCGGAATTTGAACCCTGTACCCTCTGATACAGAGTCCAAGCCCCAAAGAACTGAGCTACGTTAAACGTGTTTCAAGGTGGCACTAGAATTACTACCTTCGCAATTGCGGGAGATGGACACCTGAACCTCTGACTACCCCGCAAGAGTTAATGGTCGTGAACGCGTTTGTCTTTTGTTTATCTTAGTAATAATATAAGGCCCAATAAGACATATTATGACAGTCAGGTAGACGATATATTGAAAAAGGGTGACGTTAGGTGTACCTATAACCGCCGAATGTGTATGAGTGTCAATGAAGCGAAATTTGTGTCTCAGGATCGGGACAAATGGGGATCCGTGATCTGCCTACCACTCTACAGGGAATCAGGCGTGATGTGTATGTAACCTACCTAACGTAGGTACCGAAAACGTATTAAGTCACATTACTTCCAATTCACTACCAATAACTAGTATACATACATACGGTTTGTCGACTTGTGTACACACACTCCTTTTTTAATTGTAGGATAGTCAAAGGCTTGAGTGCCCGTTTTTGAAATTTCGAAGGCATGTTAGGTATGGACCACTCAAAACCCGCGTTTCACTTGATAGACAGCACCCAACGTGATAGGTAGTGAAACGTATCGCCGTATATTACCGGACTGGCTATCCCAAGATATAGGTAGGTTTCCTCACGATGTTTTCCCTCACCGTAATAATACCAATACCACAAATTAGTTCATTTTTATAAATTTAGCTCTCTTATTGGTTCTAACATAATATCAGCGTTATGTTTGTCAAACGTAACATACCCAGCTGAGTTAGAAACTTTTTGTTGCGGCAATAACATGCACAAGCTATACCCCCTAGTTTTTAAGTTTTAATTGTAATCGTTTTATATTATGTATTGTTTTTTGAAAAAGTGACTAAACGTTTTTTTGTTTATAATAAATGTATTTATTACTTAAAGTTTATGTTGAGTTTATTGAGTACATATTTTCTGCGATTCTAGTTAATTTGGTTTTATTTACATACGTATCAACATTTACGTAAAAGAGTCTGAGACGTAATCATCTCTGAATGTCGTAGGAGGCGATTAAGGGACTAAGGGTATCAATGGAATCTATTGGGCGATAGGCTACAAAACTGTCACCTATATTCCATATCACATCACAACCCCAATAATCATGCTTAAAGTGACCTATAAGATATTTTAGTGTCTGAAAGGTTCTGTCCATCATATAAGGGATTTAAGGACGTGAATGTATGTGTATTTCTGTACATAGTATCTCCTTCTATTTTATTCCACAACTCTGTCCCTATATATGTATGTATGTATGTGTGTTCAGTCTACCGGAAGTGACAACCTTTTTGCGCCGGAAGTCTCTGATTTTGACAGTTGCGAATCAAGTGACATTTGCGCTCGAATGCACATATAATAGGTCTTTACCTATGAAATTGCCGTTCTGCAGTACTGGCCATTTCAAATCAAAATAATTTTTGTTTGACTAAGAATTCTAATTTCAAATTAATTTTATTTTAAAAACATGGAATTCTTATTCCAAAAGTAGTCATTTGTTTATTGATTAGTGTTACGTTTTAATCGCATTTCAATCTTTTTCGTCATCATGGATACGTTTAAAAAGTCGAGTAATTATGGAATATGAGTACCGTCGTGGCCAGCAACGCGGCACAAGCGGCACGCAACATCAATGACGTTTACGGAGCTAACACTACAAACCAACGCACCGCCTGTTATTGGTTTGCTCGCTTCCGTTCTGGGAAATTTCGACCTGAAAAATGAACCTCGTGGTCGTCCGAAGACTTTGGTCGACAATGACGAATTAAAGGCGATTGTGGAAGCTGATGATACACAATCTACGGCGGAAATTAGCAGCAGCCTTCGACGTTAGCGTCAAAACAATATTGGTCCATTTGCGTCAAATTGGCAAGGTAAAAAAGCTTGACAAATGGGTGCCCCACGAACTCAATGATCGCCAGCGCGAAGTACGCGTCGAGGACGTGCCTTGCACTGCTCAACAGACACACAAATGAAGGAATTTTGAACCGCATTGTTACCTGCGACGAAAAATGGATTCTGTTTGCCAACCCGCAAGCGCTCAGCAAGTTGGTTGGATCCTGGTTCAGCACCTTAACAGTGCCCTAACGAAAACTTACCCCTAGAAAAGTGATGGTCACTGTTTGGTGGTCTAGTGCCGGTGTGATTCATCACAACTTCTTACCAAACGGGGTGAGCATTTCTGCAGATGTGTACTGTGAAGAACTGAACACAATGATGGAGAAGCTGGCACATCTCCAACCAGCATTGGTCAATCGCTCGTCTCCGCTGCTCCTGCACGACAACGCGCGACCTCATACTGCACAGCAGACGGTCTCCAAGTTGCAAGAACTGGGGGTTGGAAGCTCTCCATCATCCACCGTACTCACCAGACCTTGCGCCTACAGACTTCTACTTTTTCCAGAATTTGGATAACTTCTAGGCGGGAAAAAAATTTAATACTCGAGAGGCAGTACAAAATGCCTTTGAAGAATTTGTTGCCTCCCGTCCAGCTGATTACTTCAAGAAGGGCATCAATAAACTGCCACTGCGTTGGCAAAGATGCATTGTTTGCATGGGTGATTACTTCGATTAAAAACAATTAAAAAATACAAGAAAAAATATTTGTTTAAATTTTTTCATACAAAAACGGCAATTTCGTAGGTAAAGACCTAATATGAGTGTTTGAGGACTGAGTGGTTGGTAAACATATATATGTTACATATAGAATATACAATTACGTTCTTTATTCCCTTTTGGAGTGGACAGGACCTCGGAGATATAAAAACTTCTCTTAGGTCACTTTTTTAGCATGAATTCTATATCCATCTCCGCAATTGCGAAGGTGTAGTTATAACTATGGCTACCCACGTGTTGATAGTCAGTACTCAATGAGACAGGTTGGTAGGCATGTCGCCATTAACAATCACTATTACCTGTTTGGGAAACAGTTAGATTTCCTTACATATCATTGAAGCAAATATATAAAAGGAATATAAGTGACTGACTAGCGCAGCAAACCTCTAACCCCCCGTATGGGTTAATGGTCGTGAACACGTTTCTCTTTTTGTTTTATACTGTATCGTGATAGTCTGCTATTAAAAAGAATTACTTCTCTTCTTAGCATGTTGTAGGAGGTGACTAAGGTATTAGAGGTAAAGGATATGTATTGGGTGATGGACTAGGAACCTATCACCAATGTTCCACGTGACATCACAACCTTAATATGAATTCTAAAGCCACTGAGAAGATTCCACATCTCTGTTCTTCTGTCCATCCCAAAACGGATTAAAGGACGGTACACATATGTATAAATATAACCTTTCCTGACATAAGCGCAGTGGGAGCGTGTGCAATTAAATCCCGAGGTCCCGGGTTCGAATAAAAAGCGGTCCTGCTTTTTATCTCTTTAGCCATTTAACTGGATTACTTTCGATCTAGTGGTTCAAGGGGGGTAGCAGACACTAGGTGCTCTTTTGTGGTCTTTATCTAAACGGATTTATAGTGTAGTACTTGTCTGGTAACATAGAGATTACTAGTTGGTTTTTAGTATGGAATTTTCTAGAAGGATATTAATAGATTAGGACTAAATGCTTTGATTGGTTTTTACCTAGTAATCTGACACTAATATTCTATGGAAGTTTTAAGTCATAGAAAATTTATGATATTGTTTAACAAATAGTCACACCCAAAATGATAGATACATACATACAGATCTCGACTGGGTTCCCTGTAGAGGGGTAGGCAGACATCACATAACCACGTAAAAACGGGGTTGACGTCAGGAGTACCTATAACCGCCGAGTGTATATGAGAAGGTGTATGAGTGTCAATGAAGCGAAAGTGGGTCTGTCAGGACCGTGATTTCTGGCTAACCCTGGGATACTGTATACTATTTCATATTAGTGTGTAGTGACTTGTAAACACCCTGTCATAACTAGTGACTCGTGACCAAAGTTCCTTGGACCGGGTGGTTCCGGGATCGATTCCCGGGTGGGTAACTTTGGCCACCCTGCCACTTGGCAACAGATAGACGGGTGGCCAGTTGTGTGGAAACTTTAGCGAGGGCCTTCCAAGATTTTGTTTACTAGTTGTTTAGGGTATATAATAATAATATTTGGACATTATTACACCAATTAAACTAGTCCCTTGGCAAGTATATTTAAGACTTGTGCTTAACACAAGTAAACGTATATTTAAGAAATGTATACATATTATATATAGATAAATACATATATAGCATATATATTCAACGACCAGACTGGAAAGCAGTAGAAAAACGTTGTTCTCAATTCTGTCTCCACCGGGAATCGAACCCGGGACCCCACCATTAGCGTTCAGGTGTTTAACCAATCCCGCCACGGAGGTCGTCAAATATATCCGCCGGTTAGGTATTTAGTCCTGTGATAGTCTGGGACCTAAAAAGAATGCTAACTAACTGCCGTTCTTTCTGGCATGTCGTAGGAAGCGACTAAGGGACTAGAGGTAAACGAAGTTTATTAGGCAATGGGCTAGCAACTTGAGATACCTTTGTGCTATATGACATCACAATCCTAATATTCATGCTCAAAAGTGACAAAAGAGATGTTTTCGATGTCTCCAAGGTTCTGTCTCACCCGAAAGGGATTAAAGGACGTTAATATTGATGTACATAATATGTTTTATAGTACTTAAACCCAAATACTACATAATCCACTTCGCATACCAAATCTCTGTTCCTACTTGTTAGTCACGAAAGCGCAGTGCTATCTAATTCCTACCTAATGAGATTGCACTGTAAACCTAGGTCTCTTGTTTGAATACTAACTTAGTACTTAAACACTGGAGACTAGATAACTAGGAATTAAGTTATTTGGATTTGTAAAACACTTCTTGGGGATATAGAATAATTAATTCATATATAATTATTCTATATGTGAAGCTGCAGTGCATGCTGCGCGCACATTTTGCGAGCATGGCTCGGGTGAGGTCCTTTTGAAGGTTGACGTCAAGAATGCTTTCAACTCGGTAGATAGGGCTGCCTTGTTGGACCAGGTGAAAGAAAAAGTACCCAACATTTATAATTACATTTGGCAAAGTTATGGAAATCCATCAAAATTAATTTATAATCAAAATTTAATACATTCGTGTACTGGATGTCAACAAGGTGACCCTCTTGGTCCGGCATTGTTCAGCCTGGCATTCCATCCACATATTGAGGCTCTTACGTCGGGCTTCAATGTGTGGTATCTGGACGATGGCACTATAGGAGGCGAAGCGACTGCCGTTCTAAGAGATTTAGAAAAAATTCAAAACAGTTTCTCATCTATAGGATTATCTCTAAATTCATCGAAATGCGAAATTTTCATAAATGATGCCATATCAAACGAGACAAAATTCAACATCATTGAAACATTCGAATCCATAGCACCTGGCATTAAAATTTTGGATAAAAGTTCGCTTCTCCTCCTTGGTGCCCCTTTGAACTCCGATACATCCGCTGCCTTCATCGATACAAAAATGAAAAAATTCCTCGAATCGACTTCAATTTTAGAATCTATTAACCCTCATTTGGCTTATACAATTATAAAATTCTGTTTATTCGTTCCTAAATTCACATACTATCTCAGATGTTCGGAACTTTGGCGAAATATATCGGCTTTAAATCATTTAGATTCCCTTTTACGTGAAACACTTTCGAAAATTCTAAATTTAAATTTTGATGATGGCAGTTGGACCCAGGCCACTTTACCAATTCGGTTTGGTGGTCTTGGGATTCGGAGTGCGTCCAGTGTTGCTTTGCCAGCATTTCTGTCTTCGGCGCATGCTACTCAGGGTCTGCACGCAAAAATTATTCACGAGGCTTTGGGTTCGGTGCAGACGTCGGGTGTTTCCGATGCCAGAATTGCTTGGCTGTCTCTGCTGGGGCAGGATGCCGAGCTTCCATCAGGGGCTGTTTTTCAGAGGTCCTGGGATGATCCACTGTGCAGGCAGATTCAATTGTCCATAATTAATTCTGCTTCTAGTCCTGCACAGCGGGCGCGTCTCCGGGCTGCGGCTGAGCCTGAATCGGTGCTTTGGTTGAATGCATTGCCGTCTGAGAAGATTGGGACGCTTGTAGATGGAACTACTTTCTGTCTGGGTGTGGGTTTGAGGCTCGGCGTAAGGATTAACGAAGTTCATCGCTGTGGTTGTGGGGCACGTGTTGACGAGTTTGGCCACCACGGGTTGTCTTGCCAGCGAAGCGCTGGTCGTCTGTCTCGACACTCAGCATTAAATGATATTATTCGTCGGGCCCTTGTCACCGCTCGTGTGCCGGCGGTGCTTGAGCCGTGTGGCTTGGCACGTGAGGATGGCAAGAGACCTGATGGAATGTCTTTGATGCCTTGGAAGAATGGCAGGGCACTTGTTTGGGACGCCACGTGCGTCGACACTTTGGCGCCCTGCTATTTGTCCAAGTCTGAGGTCGAGGCGGGAGCTGCGGCGGCACTGGCTGAGAGTTTCAAGCGGCGAAAATATGGAAATTTAGTCAATGACTACTTTTTCGTTCCTTTCGCCGTTGAAACTCTTGGGACGTGGGGAGGCGAGGCACGACGTTTCGTAAAGGAGGTGTCTGTTCGCCTCTCCGAGGCCTGTGGTGATCCAAAGGCTGGCACTTACCTCGGCCAACGCATTAGCTTGGCCATTCAGAGAGGTAATGTTGCCAGTTTGTTGGGGACCGTGCCTTTCTCTGACAGCGATGAGCTAAAGGAGATATTTTTCATTTAAAGTTTTAATTTATTTGTTTTTTTTTATTGTAAATAATAGTTTTATTTTGAATTAATTAAATAAATATCTTTATTAATTAAATAATATTATATTATATGTATAATTTACATAATAATAATCAATAATATTTTATTGACTTATGGACAGTTAGATAAACAAACAAAATAAAACTAAATACATACATTTGAAGGCATGTTAGGTATGGGACACTTGAAGCCCGCGTTTCACTAGATAGACAGCACCCAATGAGATAGGTAGTGAATCGTATCACCATATACAAGCACTGGCTATTACATATCCCGAGGGATAGGCAGGTTTCCGCACGATGTTTTCCCTCACCGTTAGCGTCTGTAAATTATGTACGTAAATCAAAAACACATTTAAATGTCATTCATTGGTACATACCAGAGCCGGGATTCGAACCTAGGACCTTTATCATAAGAAGTCAGAGGTCTTACCCACTGAGCTACAGCCACTATTATATTTATAAGTATTATTGATTATTAATTAGGCATTTACAAATCCTAATATTACTTACCACATCATTTCACATTGAGTACTAACTATCTGGTTAACACGTGGGTTCGAGGTGGCCATAGAATTACTACCTTCGCAATTGCGTAGATGGACACCTGAACCTCTGACTACCCCGCTAGGGTTAATGCTCGTGAACACGCTTTGTTTTTGTTTTTTTTTGTCACATCATTTCACTTAAGACATCCATAACCCTCCATATACACATGTTGCTTATACTTTCAAAATGACTTACGACCTTTTATTTCACAATTTATCGTTTAATTAAAAGTGACAATGGGCATCCCTGATTTCCATCTGAGTAGAACAGTACAATGGGAACATGAACTTAAATCACGGCACGTAATGTTGGAACGATAAAAGAGGCAATTAGTCCTGTCGACCCGCTGCGGGAACTGTCGTGAATGTACAAATGGGACCCACGGGGGTAGATAGGAAAATAGGAGCGAAAAAGTTTTAGGGTTGCCACTTGCCACACTGGGTAGGGGTGTTTGAATGTCTGGCTACTCTTAAAAAGGTGTAGTCGTGATGTTTGTTTATTTGTTTATAGTGTATACATGAGAGGTTTAGAAAATAGATTTATTTATACTAGAATTTTAGTTCATTAAAATCGTTGTTTAAAATAATACTTTCTGTTTTATTTTACATTATTAAATATTGTATTGTCAAAAAGACAACGAAAAACGCGTTCACGACCATTAACCCATTCGGGATAGTCAGTGGTTCAGGTATCCATCTACGCAATTGCGAAAGTAGTCATTATATGGCTACCTTAAACCCACGTGTTGACCATATAGTTAGTGCTCAATGTGATGGGTGGCAAGCCATGTCGCCACTTACAAGTATTACCTGTGTAGGGTACAGGTTGGTTTCCTCACGATGTTTTCCGTCACCATAGTATTCATTAGATCATTAGAATCGTTCTTTAAAATAATACTTTCTATTTTATTTCACATCAATAAATATTATATTGTCAGTTATTGCTAATTTAATAGTTGATCATGGAATTTTGAATATAATTTATAACAAGCAAACTATTTTTATTAACATTTAAATTTATCCTTAAGTTGTTTTACGGTTATTTCTTATATTAGTGATTTCTCTGTATCACTTTGTCACAATAACAGAATGAAAAAATTATTCCTATAGTCAGTATAGTTTTTTCACCCCAAAATTTATAAATTTTTCAATTAAGGTACACTAATTTTATCGTCCTCAGAAACTATAAGAACACCTTTGTATAATTAGGTTGCTAATAAAATATATTATATAAATTGAAAGTTACTTATAAAGAACTATACAAAATAAATTCTCAATATTTTATTTGTAAATAAACACATACACATCACGCCTGATTCCCTGTAGAGAAGTAGGCAGAGATCACCGATCCCCATTTCAAAATTTGTAAATAAAATTATATAATTTCTTTTGCCAACCCTATTTCGCAAGGTGATACTTCTTATAGTATCAGTGGAGGCATAAATCGAGAGGCCAAGAAAATACCGTTTCCAGATAAATGCTATCGCCTTCTCAACGCGGGCACCGAGGTGTAAAGTATGCTTTATACTTAGAAGCATGTTGAGTAGCTGCCTTTCCTTCTAGGACCCAGTACTAATGCGTTTTATGAATTTCTACATATATTTTCGTAATAAAAATACATTTACGAAATGCGTCGAATACTACTGAGGGACAACATCATCCTACCTGTTCCCCGAACAAGTAATAGACAGTGCTTGTAAATGAAATGGTGACATGGCTTACCACCTGTCATATTGAGTTTGAGTACTGACTATCTGGTCAACACATGGGTTTGAGGTGGCCATAGAATTACTACCTTCGCAGTAGCAGAAATGGACACCTACCCCGCAAGGGTTTATGGTCGTGAACGCGTTTGTCTTTTTTTTTCCAATATCATATCAGTAAGAGTTTGGAGTTAGTACTGAATTAGCAAGTGTCAAATTTCACCATTGATATCGGCGAAAGTGACAAATATCGCTTACGAATTGTGATATTTGTCACTTTTGCTAATCTACTAGCAACTTCACACTATTACTGATCTGATATTGAACTGTTATTTTGCAAAACGCATTAGTGGACTAAGGCCCTTAGTGTGTTGTTGAGGGTGAAAGTAGGAGTATCGTTGTATGATATGAATAGAAACATACATGAAAAACAAATACAAACGCGTTCATGAACATTAACCCTTGCGGGGTAGTTAGAGGTTCAGGTGTCCATCTCCGCAATTGCGAAGGTCATAATTCTTTGGCCACCTCAAACCCATGTTGATCAGATAGTCAGTACTCAATGTGACAGGTGGTAAGTCATATCGCCATTAACAAGCACTAATTATTATATCACGCCACGATAAAAAGGGGTAAGTAAATATTTTATGATCAAAAAAGGACATGACCACGGGTCAATAGTTCATATAAAAAATCGCGATAACTCCCGTTTTCTTGTCAAACGAATAAAAATCGTGACAAAATATCCAACGTGACTAAATACCCGATGTTCTGTCAAACCCTAAAGGAACTCTGGTATATGCTCAGCTATTCAGTAACAACAGGAGTAACTTCTTTTATTGCAATGTATAGTACACTTAATTGATCAAAGGACATTCTACTAGACTTAATCAGAGGGTTTCTCAAAAATTGCGGCAAATCACTTCACAAAAAGAGCGCCTGCGAAACAACTCTGAGCAATTAGGCACACAATTGTGAGACGTTGATCAAAGGAAGGGACAAGGCGTGTAATCTCATTAAATTATACGGGAGTGTTCTATTGGTACAAAAGAATTAGGGGAGATTCCTCAATGAACCACGTTATTTAGGAGAATAAAATACATCTTATTGTATTTTTATAAAGATTTCGTTTAAAAATTCCGAACTGTGTAGGAGTTTCTTAAGTAACTTAGCCTTTTATATATTTTTCTAAAATTATTTAAGAGATGGCTTGAATATGACTCAAGGTTAACTTATGTTTCTATAAGTTCCATAAATTTTCCTAGATTTAATGTATATTTCACTACAACAACTTACTAAATTTACCTTAACACTGAATACGTCGATCTACATACTTGATACATCATGCCAGGATGAGAGGTAGCTAGTTAACTTTCTTTTATTATAACAGACTAGCAGTATGGTTTACAACTTATAATAATTACATAAATACATGCTTTCTTCATTCCAAATATCTTGAGAGGGCAAACAGAATTTTGGAACACCAAAAAACTACTAAATTCAAATAAATAAATATATACATTGCACTACCAAATATACTACGGTGAGGGAAAACATCGTGAGGAAACCTACCTGTTCCCCGAACTTGTAAATGGCGACATGGCTTACCACCTGTCATTTTGACTACTGACTATCTGGTCAACACGTGGGTTCGAGGTGTCCATAGAATTACTACCTTCGCAATTGCGGAGATAGACACCTGAACCTCTGACAAGCAAGGGTTAATGGTCGTGGATACGTTTGTCTTTGTCAAATATCAAAGATGGCGCTAGCAGCCACTTACTACATACAGCCAATGCGATTACAGTTCCCTTTATTATTCAGCTATTCACTGCATTGGTAGTAGCGCCGTGACACATAGTCGTCCTATGAGTCATGAGCCAGGTTATGAATAACCACTTCTCTATTCCGAATGCACGTTTGCAATCACTAATCATGCGCCGACATTCCTAAGTTAACTTGAATATAATATATAAGTTAATACTCGTTCTCAAGGGTGTTAGTAGTGAAGAACAGAAGAGTATGTAAGAGAAGGTTAAGGCGTGATGTCAGGATCGTTCCAGGTGTCGATTGATAGTCTCTGCCTATCCTGTTGTATTATTAGTAACTTTATGGATTGGATTAGAGATGTTATGCGGATAAATGATGAAAGAAATAATGGCATGTCCTAGAAGGCTCGTAGTAAGACTAGGGGTAAATAGAATCTATTGGGCGTTGGTCTCGCAACTTTACAACTATTTTCCATTATGGCCTACTCGTAATATTAATTCTAAAAAGTGACTGAGGAGATATCATTTATATCCGAAGTTGAGTCCACCCGAAAGGGATTAAAGGTCGTGAATGTATAAGTATGTTTATATAATATAATAATCATACTTATGTATGTATATATCTAAACAGTACTGGCTAATTTCAAACAGACACCAGTACCTCTGTCTCCCCCACAAACCTTAATAGTCGTGAATTTTCTTATCAAAGGCAGGATTGCATGTTCAGTTGTTTTTAATTCTCTGAGATGAAACTTCCGTTCTGAGATCATTGTGTAGTCTTATCTTGTTATTATCGGATTCAGTACGTCTTATATTTAGTCCTAGTTGGGATGTAAAAAGAATGCTAACTAACTGCCGTTCTGCTTATGTCGTCAGTGATTAAGGATACATAGAATGGTTCCGACATAAGACCAGCGTTGCGCAATTCAAACGCAATGTACCGAGCTGAGTTGGAACCCTTTTGCTGCGACAATAACATGCACAAGTTATACCCCCTAGTTTATAAGTTTTAATTGTTAACGATTTTTATTGTATGTGTTTTTGTAGCTGAAAATAAACGCTTTTATTCTTATTATTGTTTGAATCTATGTGGGATAGGTTAGTGACTTAGTACTGGTATTTCATATTAATTGTAGAATATTATTATGAATTACAGTGAGGGAAAGCAAAATAAGGAAATCGACTCATTTTTCTGAATAGGCAATACTGAGTGCCTAAACGGCAATAAGGAACATAACCTATCACGTTGGGTGCTGACTATGTGGTGAAACGTGGACTATGAACGGCTTAACGACTTCTTAGACGCGTCGATGGTTATTCAAAACCCTAACTACACCGAAAGAGTTAATGGTCGTGAACTAAACAGTATAAGTTTCATACCTTCTACCGAAAAGGTGAAAACATCTTCTTTGTCACTTATTAGCATGTCTTTGATGTCATTTGGAATATTGGTGGCAGGTTGCTAGCCTATCGCCCAATAGATTCCATTTACCCCTAGACCCTTAGTCGCCTCCTATGACATGCTGGGAAGAACGGCAGCTAGTCAGCTTTTTTTAGGTCCCAGCTAGCACGGGACTTTAGGTCCTTTTTCAACTTTCAAACTTCCGTTTGTATATGTATGTAAAACCATAAGGGTAGGGAGACATATTAGTCCCTCATACATGTATTACGGTGAGGGAAAACATCGTGAGGAAACCTACCTGTTCCCTGAACAGGTAACAGTTAGTGCTTGTGAATGGCGACATGGCTGACCACCTGTCACATTGAGTACTGACTATCTGGTCAACACGTTCGAGGTGTCCATAAAATAACTACCTTCGCTATTGCGGAGATGGAAACCTGAACCTCTGACTACCCTGCAAGGTCGTGAATGCGTTTTATATATGTATTAGTATTAGTCTGACATTAGTATTAAACAAAGAACGATGATTCAACCGTTATGTCCATTCATTGTTTTTCAATACACACACACACATACATACAAAATGTATGTCAATTGGGTAGCTGAGGTACTGCGACTCACGCTCAGTGACCACGACTTAATGTACTTAGAGGGTGTATAGAAATATAGTGTTCAATAAAAAAATTTGAACGTTAACTTATTTATTTATTTATTTCATTCAATTTATTCTTATATAGTCTATAGTGTGTATTATATGAGTTTTGAAATGTCATCAATCTTAAGCAGTAATGAATGTGGGTCCTATTGGGATGGCTGGCCGTCTATATACTTAACAGTGACCATATTTTGTTATTTACAAAAGGATAAACGTACTTAGGTACCATACATAATTATAGGCTACTAGCGACCCGCTCCGGCTTCGCACGGGTATAAAATATATAGGTAACTCCACTATTTAATGGATGTTATTATACATATAAACCTTCCTCTTGAATCACTCTATCTATTAAAAAAACCGCAACAAAATCCGTTGCGTAGTTTCAAAGATTTAAGCATACAAAGGGACATAGGGACAGAGAAAGCAACTTTGTTTTATACTATGTAGTGATAGTGTGTATTATAAGAGTTTTAGTAATGTCCTCAATGTTAAACAGTAATGTTTATGGGTCGTATTGGGATGGGTAACCGTCAATACACTTAACAGTGATCATATTTTATTATTTTCAAAAGGAAAAACGTACTTAGGTACCATACATCAATATAGGTTATATGAAAGACTACTTGTCACAATAGACGCTAATATATGGTGAGGACTAGCCCATCGCCCAATAAATTCCCTCACCCCTAGTCCCTTAATCCTCTTTTAAAAGGGGAAAGAAAAGCAGCTAGTTAGCATTAAATTTTCTCGCCAGCTGGTATGAGATTATTTATTCTAAAATCTATATAACATGAATAAACTACCCACGAACCAAATATAAAGAGGACCCGGCGTAAGGAGCAGTCCCCGTTAGGCTGTGTTCAGACGTGCGCGTTTTGTGCGCGTTTTCTGCGCGCGCGGATTCAGCGCGCGTCGCGTGTTTTCCCAAACGCTAACGTTTTCTGCGCGCGCTGAATCCGCGCGCGCAGAAAACGCGCACGTCTGAACACAGCCTTACGCGGTGCGGAGGCCAAATAGCGTTTTAATTGGTGCGGAGTCTAAAAATGTGTAGTAGAAAGAAGATACCTATGTTGTCACACAAAATGCCGTGTTTTGATTGGTTGTAATATCTCCCCTCCATCCCGCGTACCTCGTTTCACCCCGCGTAATGCCACGCTAGTTTCCATACAAATATTGCGTAAGGCCCACTCCTCTTATTAATTACCCCATGAACCTACCCGAATCACATTTCCCAGCTAGTATGAAACGAATTTAAACTAGCTACCTATCATTCCGGCATCGTAGGAGGCGACTAAGGGACTAGAAGTCAACGTGTATATATACATCACGTCGTTATATCCCTTTCGGGGTGGACAGAACCTTTGATATACTCTTAGGTTTATTATTAACATGAATATTGGGGATATGTTAAATGGAACGAATGAATTTTCAATGAATGTACTATACATGTACTTACGTTGAATAAAAACATTTGACTTTGAACATAAGTGACAGGTAGCTAGCCCATCGCCCAATAGACTACATATACACCTATTCCCTTAGTCGCCTACTATAACATGCCGAGAAGAACGGCAGCTATATAGTTATCATTCTTTTTACATTCACAATGACACATTATAGTTTTAAGCGATTCGCGATTTATACTCATGATTAATAACTAACGGGACTTATATAGGTCGCGTGTTATTAATAAAAACGTAGCAGTGAGGGTAGTCGGAGAAGAATCTGACAGGGCGCTGCGATGGAGGCGAAGAAATATGCATCGTCAGTCTGCCCGTGACCATGGCTGCTGCAACGTAGCCGAAACGTCGGGTTAATAAAGGTAACTTTATTATATAAAAACATACGCGATAAGTCCCGTTAGTTATTAATCATGAATTACACATTACACAAAAAATTGCCTAAAAAATAACATCCTATATAGAAAGTACTATCATTTCAACAATGGTGACATTTATGTTTCTATGTATGTATCACAATACATACGTGTACAGCACATCAATGGACGAGTGTGTATGTAGAGTAAAAAGTCAGTATGTATGTAGTACGGTTTCTAATTGCCTTAACTGATAGTTCACCGTGAAACCGCTTTCACGGTTTTTATAAAAAATGATAAAGTGCTGTTATGGGACTTGTATTAATGCTAACTAGCTGCCGTTCTTTCCATGGTGACGTAGGAGATTATGACTATATAGGAAAGTTCTATATAAACTAAATTATTAATGTATCATTATCAACGTAGGTTTTCTTATTATTATTATTTTAATTCTATATTAAGCCATTCACCGCTAAGGTTTTGTCGGCTGAAGTACAAACGCTGATGCCACGGCGTTTGAACACCAACGCCGCCAGCCCTACAACGGAAGAAAAACGTAGTCGAAGCTGCATTCTTCTCTTGATTGTTCTTCGGTTCGTTCCATTTGAGGATCCAAATATAATCCCAAAGAAAACATATTTAGCCAGTTTGGCATCACAATTGACTAAATATTCAGCCGAAAAATTATTTGTATTTTCAACTTTCACTGAGCTGCTGACTTTGTTGATGAACCATAGACGACTTTCTTGTATTCTTGTTATATTTAATTTCTGTGTTCAATTATGTTTTGTTTCCTTGATAAATTAATAAATGCCATCACAACCACAATTTAAGACTTGTGAATATTAAGTATATATATTTATATTATTCATCATCATCATTCATCAACGATCAGACTGCAAAGCAGAAGAAAAGCGTAGTTCTTAACGCCATCGGAAATCGAACATGGGACTTCACGGTTATCGTTTAGTTAACATTTCTTGCATTGGAGGTAGTCAAAATAGTGTTAAAAAAGGTGTTGCGATACGAAAGGCACATAGTTATACAATGCCAATGAGTATTGTGTGCTAATGAGCAAGTAGTGACGTGTAGTGACTTTGAATGAGCATCGGCCTTAGTCATTTCAAGGAAAAGCTTTCTATGCCAAGTTTCACTTCAGGAATTTTTATTGCAAGGTCATATACCTACTCGTATATGAATTTACTATGTATGGAATTCCATGCTGTATAGTCCATACTATACATATACATTCACGTCCTTTAATCCCTTTCGGGGTGGACAGAACATCGGATATATAACATATCCTAGGTCATATATCATGAATGTTGGGGTTACGACGTCATAGTTGATCATTGGTGATCGGTTGTTAGCCAATTACATTTACCCCTAGTCCCTTGGTCGCCTCCTACGACATGCCGGGAAGAATGATTAATTAACATTCTTTTTTCGTTTTAGACTAGTACTGGGCAATGTATATTTTATAAAATCTATCAATCAATCAGCCTATGTCAGTCCACTGCTGGACGTAGGCCTGCCCAAGGTAACGCCACAAAACACGATCACTCGTGGCCCTCAGCCAACCACTACCAGCGACTTTCAGGTTATCGGTCCATCTATCAGGGAGGCGTCCTACTCTACGTTTACCGTAGGTATAAAATCTATATTATATTAGTATTTTTTTAATACCAAAGTAGTAAAGTAATTACTCGGGGTAGCTCAGTCGTTGCTAGTTTGACTCTGTATAAGTGGGTACAGGGTTCAAACCAAGGAGCATGTATCAATGGTATTGCAATTTTATATTTTACTATGTCTTTCAGTATTTTCGGAATAAAAACCTTTATGACGCGGTTAGGGAAAACATCGAGACGAAACCTACCTGTTCCCCGAACATTAATAGTTAGTGCTTGTAAATGGTGACATAGCTGACCACCTGTCACATTGAGTACTGACTATCTGGTCAACACGTGAGTTTGAGGTGGCCATAGAATTACTACCTTCGCGATTGCAGAGATGGACACCTGCACCGCTAACTACCTCACAAGGGTTGGCCGTAAAAGGTTTAGAATAAGTTCATATTCAATTAAGCCAATTGTTATCAATTTATATGTTAACGTATTATAAGTAAACTAGCGACCCGCTCCGGCTTTGCACGGGTATAAAATATATAACCTACTCCACTATTTAATGAATGATATTATACATATAAACCTTCCTCTTGGATCACTCTATCTATTAAAATAACCGCATCGAAATCCGTTGCGTAGTTTCAAAGATTTAAGCATACAAAGGGACATAGGGACAGAGAAAGCGACTTTGTTTTATACTATGTAGTGATAACCTACCATGTATGTATATAGGCAAGTGTAATACCCGTAGAGGCATGTTAATAATCGCCGTAGTCAGGCAGTGCTAGCCCATCGCCCAGCCATAAAAAGAGCCATAAATCGGCGCCCAATGGGATGGGACGCATTCACTACTATAACGCCAGTATTGCGAATAGGAGCGGATAGCGGGAATGTATACACGAGTGTAAAAATACAGCTTCGCTCGGCTTTAGTCTACTAATGCTTTTTACTAAATAACAGTTCAATATCAGATCAGTAATAGTGTGAAGTTAGTAGTGGATTAGCGAAAGTGTGTATTTCGCAAAAGAGTAAATTTTCCCATAAAAAATGACTGATCAGATAGTGAACTGTTATTTTGTAAAAAGCATTAGTGGACTAAAGTCAAAGTCAAATGTTTTTATTCAACATAAGTACAAGTACAGTACATTCATTGAAAGTCAAAACATTTGCCTGACACTGATTGTCTCTTAGCATTGAAATTCTACCGTTGGTTCGGAAGCCCTGGCTCGGAGAAGAACCAACAAGAAACTCCGGCTTTCAGGATTTTTTGCCCAGTGCCAGTTACATAAACAAATTATAAATAAACATAATTATCTATGCACATACAGCTTGGATGCACTTATTGCCAACCCTGAGCATCGGCAAGGTAGTCCCCGTCCGCGTAGTAAGCGCCCCGAACTAAGGCCCCAATACGCGATATTGGTAGAATTGTCGCAATTCAAACCATAGACAGAAAAACACAAAACAAATTAACCAAAGCTTTTTTGTGATTTTTTCAAAGGCTTGTTATTTGTCGTCTTAATTTATAATTTGATGTTAAATTACGATTTAATAGCTTAATAATGGTGGGTTATGTTTATTTAAGTGGTGGTTTAGTGTTGTGGATATAAATTTAAGATACTTAGAGCACATTTTGAGGTTTATTTTTCTCATCTTTTCATTGTCTTATTTACCATTATATCAAAAGGATGGACTTAGTTTAATTTCCGTATCCTAAGGGATAAACTTTTGCTACCACTTCATATGTCAAGATATTATTAACTTAGAATTTAATGATAGTCCATAATACAAATTTTACGGATATTGTATGTAAGTATGTTGTCGACTCGTACTCAATATGTTTTTATGTTATTTTATTATGGTGAGATTTTGATCGATTCTATCGTACTCCTTAAAATTATTAATTTGGACAATCTTAAAAACAAGCTTCTTGATTTGGGCAGGTTTATCGCTACCAAATTCATAGACTGAGCAATATATGTAGAGATCCCGCCACATAAGGTGGCAGTAGCCAAACTTGGAACTAAATTTGACGTTACCGCCATTGCGTGTTATTTTGTATGAAAGGTAAATTTAGTATTACCAGCGTTGTGTTTTTTGCCCACTCTTTGTAATTTTTATGTTTGTTAAGGGTGATTATAATAAATTGATTTCCGGAGTTTCTTGTTAGTTCTTCTCCAAGCTAGGGTCTCTGCTGATCTAACCTCGGTAAAAAATATGTAAAGACAATGCTCAGTGCCATGTTTGAAATAATAGTTTTAAGAGATTCGCGATTTATACTCATGATATAAGATATAAGGGTGTGTATAAGATTGATTGCAGCTGTGGGAAATCCTACGTCGAACACACTAAACGGTCTATTGCGGACAGAGTGAAGGAACACATAATATACGTAATATATAATAAGAAGGATAAGTCCCGTTAATTATTAATCATGTTTGAAATAGTTTAATAAACATATTTTGACTTTGATATATTAATTTGTTTTATTTGAGTTTATAGCTCTGCAACCAAAGACCGTTACAAATGAAACCTATAATGTATCGAGCCGTATGGCACAGTGAGTGCTAGTTTTGGCGTGTTTACTGGCAACACTGAATTACGCGACTGTGGCGACGCCTCCAACTGCCACCTTATGTGGCGGGATCTCTAAGCACAAAGCACCATTTAGAATAAATAAAATTTCATAATATGTACTGCATACAATCGATTTTTCCGAATATATGTATATCGCTGACTAGAAATGAATATTTTTTCATGCTATTCTATTAAGTTATCTATCTAACTTACCCCTGCACGAATCTAATAATATAAATAAGCATCTTGCTGAGTGATTCCTAATTATTATTATTTTTTTTTACTAAGCCATTCACCACTAAGGTTATGTCGCCTGAAATACAAACACTGATGCTACGGCGTTTGCACTTCTTGTTATTCAGTCGTCATGGTTACACCAACGCCGCCAGCCGCTACAACCGAAGAAAAATGAAGTTGAAGCTGTAATTCTTCTCTTGATTGTTCCTCGGTTCGTTCCAGTTGAGGATCCAAATATAATCCCAAAGCAAACATATTTAGCCAGTTCGGCATCACAATTTACTAAATATTCAGCCGAAAAAAAATATTTGTATTTTCAACTTTCACTGAGCTGCTAACTCGTTGACGAACCATAGACAACTGATTCCAAATTTTTAATACTACCCTTTTTTAAAACGCCTACGTTTGTCGTTTTAGTTCTCCCGCGTTCCGCCGGATGGCAGCACAAAGTATTGGAATTGCCCAAAACGTGTGAAAGAGACGCGATTTATGCCTCTCAATACCACTACAGCTCTTGCTACACAGCCTTCTACTATAGTTTCACTATTAAATACTGTATAGAGTGGATATACACACATCAACATGGTCTAGGGATATTTAACTCAAACCTAAATAACTAAAGTTATACTACCCTTTAGTTAAGACACCTGTATATTAAATCAAACCTTGATTATTAGCCTATCTGATTAAATGAAAATATTTTAGTGAAAGTTGTAATTTAAAAAACTCTAGAATAAGAGAAAAAACTCCGATAAAACTTCAAACTAAACTTTATTTTTAATATAAGACAGTAGTTAGTTGTAATGAAAGTGGTTTGGAAATAATATATAGATTCTCGGTCCATACCTTCCTTTATCAATTCGACGCCCTCCGTGGTGCGATCGGTTAGACACCTGAACGCTAATTCGTGAGGTCTCGGGTTCGATTCCCGGTGGAGGCAGAGTTGAGAACCACGCTTTTCTACTGCTTTCCAGTCTGGTTATTGATTATATGTGCTATATATGTATTTATCTATATATAATATGTATATATTTCTTAAATATACGTTGACTAGTACCCTTAACACAAGTCTTAAATGTACTTACCAAGGGGCTAGTTCAATTGGTGTAATAATGTCCAAATATTATTATTATCAAGTGGACGGGACTCGAAGATATATATTCATGATCAGTGTTAACAAAACTAACGGCATATACGTAGGTCAACTATAAATAAGCAACACATATACGTTTCGGGGTAATCAGAGATTGGGGTATATATCTCCGCAATTGCGAAGATAGTAATTCTATGGCCACCTCGAACCCACGGGTTGACCAGAGAGTTAATACTAAATGTAACAAGTGGCAAGCAGTGTCACCATTTACAAGCACGTTTATCTGTTCGGTCAACAGAAGGTTTCCTCATGATGATTTCCCTCACCGTAGTAAGTCAGTAATAATCAAATTTATATAATAACGGGGAGGGAAAACATTGTGAGGAAACCTGCCTATCCCTCAGGATAGGTAATAGTCAGTGCCTATATACGGTGATACGGTTCACTACCTATCACGTTGGGTGCTGTTTATCTAGTGATACGCGGGCTTCGAATGACCCATACCTAACATGCCTTCGAAATTTCGGAGATGGGCATTCAAGCCTCTGACCATAATAAAAAAGGGAGTGTGTATACACAAGTCGTGAAGCGTATGTATGTATATTATAAGTATTATGTATCTTTATACGCAATTTATATATTACTATTTTCAGGCACGTATGAAAATGCTGAATACAGGGGTAGGTATGCCATCACCCGCTGAGTTGTCATCTCCTCGTTTTCTTGGAGGGATGCTGCGATTATTCAAGCGGGAAATTTAAGATTATACTCGCGGACTGTGAGAGAGGAAAAAATGGATGTGGTATTGAACATTTGTTGTAGCAAGCGTAGAGTTAGTGGCTATGGCGACCAATAGATATTGGCAATATACCATACGTACATATATTCACGCCTGCACTCCTCGGATGGGATACATAGACTGCTGCCCTCTATAAATCTCTTTATCTTTACTTACACACATTAACCTTCTCATACATGCTCTTCTGTTCTTCACACTACGTCAATAATCTGTATAATATTACATGATAGTTTAAAGAGATTCGCGATTTATACTCATGGTTAATAACTAACTGGACTTATCGCGTAAGTTTTATATAATAAAGTTACCTTTATTAACCCGACGTCTGCCCGTGACCATGGCTGCTGCAACGTAGCCGAAACGTCGGGCTAATAAAAGTAACTTTACTATATAAAACGTGATAAGTCCCGTTAGTTATTAATTATAATATTACATTTTTTACAAATTCTATACTCAATACTTCTCAACTCAACTCCATGTATTCAAAATACTTAATTTCTTAAACTTAAAATGGTGTATACTCTGTACCCTTGTAGTAGAGCAGGTATAGTAATATCTGTGCCTTAGCAAGAAAAAATATTACGATCAAACTGAACAACTAATTAAGCCCTTCGCCTAATATAAATTTTCTATTTTTATTGTTAAATATAGATGGTTGTTGATTTAACATAGTTACTGTAGTTGCTCAAAATTATACGTGTCAACCTCCTACAGTTAGTGTTTTTGGAAGCCTACACACCCTAAGCCACAGGGCTTTGCCCTTTTTTAGAGGGTATAATGTATTTTATTGAGTGCTTAATTTTTGAAATAAACGTTTTATTATTATTATTTTTCTGGCAGACATGAGGTCACTCAAGAAAATGTGTAATGTATATATGTGTAATAGGGTAAAGAATAGTGTGATTATAATATTTGTGATATGAAAGACGTAATGATGAAATTAGAGAAATGTTGAGGTGGTTTGGACACATGGAGCGGATGGATTAAAGGAGGGTTACAAAAGGAATCTATAAAGCCAAAGTGGAAGGTAGAGTTGGACGGGATAGTCCGCGTAGAACTCGTAATGATAAAATTGGAGACATTCTTCTCAAGGTGGATATACGTAGTGTGAAGAACACAAAGACAAATGGGGATCCGTGATCTCTGCTTACCCCTCTACAGGGAATCAGGCATAATGTGTATGCTCCATGGGCTCACTTTTATGTATATTGGGGTAGGCCGTGTAGAACTTATACAGATCAAACTGGAGACGTTCTTCTCAAAGCGGGTGTACGTAGTGAAGAACAGACGAGCATGTATGAAAAGGATAATGGGTGTGAGTGAAGCAAAAGATTTGTCAGGACCGTTCCAGATGGCGATCGATAGTCTCTGCCTATCCTGTTAAGAAAGTAGAGACGGAATGCATATATTTATTTATTTATGTAGTATAGAAAATGCCACATCCATAACCCTTCTTACATCCTAGTATTTCTTACAAATGAGTTGGTAAGAAAAATGTGCTGATGCTTAGGACCGCTAACGAAATGCTCAAATCCTGCCGTTGTAATTTGAACCTTATCGCTTGGGATTAAGGGTGTCGTAACAATAACAAATTGTTTTTATTAAATCATTTAAGTCCGTCATATTTGGCGAGGGTGAAATATGAGTCTTATTACTTTGGCTTAAGGTTTATAATGACTTTGTGCTTTAGGAATTATATTTGACAGTCTAATATACGTTACACTATTATATAATACTACTTGTCCCATGCTAGTTAGGACGTAAAAAGAATGCTAACTAGCTGCCGTTCTTCCTGGCATGTCGTAGGAGGTGACTAAGGGAATAAAATTCAATTGTGTCTATTGGGTAATGGGCTAACAACCTGTAACCAATATCTACTTGTATAAATCTTATCACAAATCTAATAAAATTTCTCAAAATGATCGTGTAGATATAATAACATACATAGATACATTCACGTCCATTAATCCCTTTCGGGGTGGACAGAACCTCGGAGACATAATATCTCCTAGGTCACTTTTTATAAAGAGATTGGGGTTACATTGTCATGTGTACCTAATAGTCCCTTAGTCGCCTCCTACAACAATAAGAAAAGCAGCTAGTTAGCTTTTTATTTACGTTCCATACTTGTATTAGGTACAAGCAATATCAAATAATTTGCCACATTTTTATTTTTTCAGAAGTTTTTATTAAGTACATGAAACATAGATGTCAATGTAATTATAATTTGATTTTTATATTAAATTCTTCGCTCCTATTAGTAGCAGGGTGATGTTACATAGCCTAAAGCCTTCCTCAATAAATGGTCTATCTAACACAAAAAGAATTTTGAATTTGAACCAGTAGTTCCTGAGATTCGCGCGTTCAAACAAACAAACAAACTCTTCAGCTTTATAATATTAGTATAGATATGTATAGTCAACATTTTTGTCATACTTTTTACATTCAATAACGTCAAGCCATATCACTTCACACGCCTTTAATGATGTCCTCAAAAATATCAATCAACACCTTTTATTATAAGGCAAAAACGACTTTATTCCCTTTTGTTAAAGTTCAAATTGGTTTCTCAGGTCATGGGTGAAAAAAATCATGTTTCGTGTTAAAGAAAAATGTGTTTTATTGCTGTGGGGTAAGGTTTGTTTTTGTATGGGAGTGGAGAGAGAAATGTTTTGATCAAAATAAATTGTGTTTATATAAAAATCATATTTTCGTTCCATATGTATTAATTCATATGGTCAATTCTGTTTGTTTGTTTTACGATACCTAGAGGATTATGGAATCTATTGGCCGATGGGTTGGCAACCTGTCACCTATCATCCATAATGACATCACGGCTCCCAATATTCATGCTAAAAGGTGACCTAGGGGATATAATTTCTCCGAGATTCCTAACTACTCCTAAAGGGATTAAAGGACGTTAATGTAGCATATATGTACGATAACGGATAACATCGGGAGAAAACATATCTATTTCTCTAAATAGGTAATAGTTACTATCACTTGTATCGTTAGATGCTAACTATCTGTTTGAGCCACGGTGGCCTTAAAACTATTACGTTTGCTATTGTGGACATGGACACCCGAGCCTCTGACCATCTCGCCAGGTTAATGGTCGAAGAAGCATTGGTCTTTTGAATTAATTATAAAGACTATCACAATACTCAGTTCATGGTTAACATTCAATATCTGGCTACCCTGCAAATGTTAAATGTCTTGAATATTTATAAATGAACCAGCAATATTTCCTTTATCGAAGCAAAACCGAATGCAAAAGTAATACCGAGTGTTTAAGGCATACCCATTCAAAAGCTGTCTCTTATAAGTTCATACCAATATTTTCAAGTATCTCATTCTATGTACTACGAATATCAGCCCTTTATTGTATTGGTTATGTAGGGGCCGGCCTTATAAGACATATAACAGTCAGGTAGACGCTATATTGAAAAAGGTAACGTTAGGAGTACCTATAACCGCCAAGTGTGTTTGAGAAGATGTATGAATGTCAATGAAGCAAAAGTGGTCTGTCAGAATCGGGATAAAGGGGGATCCGTGATTTCTGCCTACCCCTCTACAGGGAATCAGGTGTGATGTGTATGTACGAGTATGTATGTATTGCTCTATGGGCTCACTCTTATGTATATCGGGTTAGGCCGCGTAGAACTTATACAGATCAAATTGCAGACATTCTTTTCAAGGGTGTACGTAGTGAAGAACAGAAGATCATGTATGAGAAGGTTAATGGGTGTAAGTGAAGCAAGGGAGATTTGTCAGGATCATTCCAGATGACAATAGTTTCTGCCGATTTGTATATATAGGCGTATATATTTGTAATTGCACAATAGTAATATATGATATCAACATGAATGTATCCAACTGCCTAAATAACTGTATTTGGGTTGACATATTGAGCATATTTAAGATATATTTTTTAACAATATCGTAGTTCATACCTTTTCTTCTTTGACGTAGAATGAATGATGTATGATATACCTGTAAATACACGCGTCAGTTCACAATACCACAGCACTGGTATTATGCCCAGCCCTGCTAGAAATATACTTCTATCTATTTATAATAGCTGTCAAAATGCATCTATTCGCCGTCAGACTGTAAGTTTTTATTCATAATTCAGAGTAGTTTAATCGTCTGGGGGGTTAGTACCTCCGCAATCGCGGATATGAACATGCGAACCTCTACCTCAAGGGTTAATGCTCCTAAAATACTTTAATCAATTTTGTTAATCGGTCTCGGTAAACGTAGTGTAGGACGCCCCCCTGCTAGATGGACCGATGACCTGAAAAAGGTCGCTGGTAGTGGTTGGCTGAGGGCCACGAGTGATCGTGTTTTGTGTACCCTTGGGGAGGCCTACGTCCAGCAGTGAACTGACATAGACTGATTGTTTGATGAGTATAGGCCGTACATTATAAATCAAGCCGACCGCGACCCATCCTTACAAGTATATTTATTATCAAATCATATTAAATGTTTATGTTGCTAGGCAACGGAAAAAACTTTACGTTTTGTATCCAAAAGAGACAAAAGGACATGAGTATATGTAGATACATCCATACATATGTACAGTCAACGCTAAAAGTGCAGTCCCAGTAACTTTTTAAAATGTTTACGTTTATAAGAACAAAAGACAATATTTTTCATTTCGAAGCACCCGAACGTATAGTGGCTATGACAATGCATAGTGGCGCCAGTTTTAAACTGTATAATATTGTCTTTTGTTCTTATAAACTCAAACCTTATAAAAAGTTACTGGGACTGCACTTTTAGCGTTGACTGTACATATATGTACCCTAATAATGAGGTCTATTATTTGGCTATTACGTTTATTCCGGAAGCCCCCAAGCGAAACAAATAATAACAGACTCGATCTTACACAACCTACTCGCTACACATGTGTATGTATGTATGTATGATCATTAAATTGGACGACCTCCGTGACGCGATCGGTAAGACACCTGAACGCTAATCGTGAGGTCCCAAAGATTCTCGGTGGAGGCAGAGTTAAGAACTTTCAGCTTTCCAGTCTGGTCGTTGATTACATATGCTATATATGTATTTATCTATATACAATATGTATACATTTCTTAAATATACGTTGACTAGTACCCTTAACACAAGTCTTAAATGTACTTAGCAAGGGGCTAGTTCAATTGGTATAATAGTGTCCTAAATATTATACTATGAATGTATGTTAATATCTACTGGATTACCATGTCGTTAAAAGTGACTAAGAAAAGTAATTTTAGGGCGATGGGCTAGTAACCGTGACTAATGTTCTTAAATTTACATTTAGGTTAGGTTTGGGTAGGGACTTTATTATTTAGGTATATATACATACATATACTCACGTCCGTTAATCCCTTTAGGGGTGGAAAGAACCTCGGAAATTACTATCTTCTAGGTCACTTTTTACCATAAATGTAAGTGTTGTGATGTCATATGGAACATTGGTGACAGGTTGCAAATCCATCGCCTTATTAATTCCATTTACTCTAGTCCCTTAGTCGCCTCCTACTACATGTCGGAAAGAACGGCAGCTAGATAGCATTCTTTTTACGTCCCTGACTAGCACGGGTCTGTCCTAGATTATATATTTAACTTTTTTATAAGCGCTTTCGCAGTTTTTGATGTTCATATAAGATTAAACCTCTTTTATTAAAACTTGACTATTTTAATATTTATTTATACATAAAAAGTATATGTATAATATTTTTTTTAATATATACATTGACTAATACCCTTAACACAAATCTTAAACAAACTTACCAAGGGACTAGTTCAATCGGTTCAATAATGCTCCAAATATTAATACACCTATTAAGAATCAAACCTAGAATAACAAATATTTTGTCCAACCACTGAGCTATAAAGTGTCGTTATGCGTGTGCGATGGACTAGCAACTGGTAAGGAGGTCACAGCCATTATCATCATGCATAATATGTACCTCGTAGGTGGACAGATTTCATTGTTCCAGTTCGCTACTCGTATGACTATTGTTCAGACAATATATGTATGTAGTCTTTGGTAGTTTGTGACGTAAAAAGAATGCTAACTAGCTGCCGTTCTTCATATTATCTATTGGACGATGGGCTAATAACCTGTTACCAATGTTCGATTATGATATAGCAATCCCAATATTGATGCTAAAAAGTGAATTAAGGTATAATATATTTCGGAGGTTCTGTCCACCTCGAAAGGGATTAAAGGACGTGAATTTATATGTAGTCTCGTGCACAAAAGAATGCTAACTATCTACCATTCTTCCCGGCATGTCGTAGGAGGCGACTAAGGGACTAGGGGTAAATAGAATCTGCTAGGCAATGGGCTACCAACCTGTCACCAATGTTTCATTATGACATTATAACACCAATATTCATGCTAAAAAGTGGGATGTATGTATGATGATGATGACTAATGCTAGAACCTAGGAGATACTAAATATCCAAGGTTCTGTCCACCCAGAAAGGGATTGAAGGACGTGAATGTATATGTATGTATGTACATATATGGTTCGAGGTAGCGATTGATAGTCTCTACCTATCACCTTAAGGACGTAGAGGTGTGAATATATGTATGTAAGGTCTTTCTCACTACAAAGAAGAGGTCATTCAGAGCATAATATGATACATAACACTTTGTATGCTTAAGTTGAAGACTTACGGCCAAATGACTTCATGTAATTGTGGGAACCGAGAAATCTAGAGTTAATATTCAGAAACGTTGTTTAGACTGAACTTAGCTAGGTTTAATTTGTACTGAATAAGGGTGGTGTGTTGAGAATATATAACCACCGAGAGTGTGTGATAGTATGTTTGTATATTCGTATAATATTTATGCATTTATGTCCTTTAATCCCTTTTCGAGTGGACAGAACTTTAGAAACGTGATAATATCTCCTAGGTCACTTTTTGGCATGAATATTGGGGTTGTGAAGTAATGTAGAACATTAATGACAGGTCGGTAGCCCAATGCCTATTTTTTATTTATGTAGCCTTAGTAGCCTCCTACGTAATGCCAGGTAGACCGTCAGTTATTTGTCATTGCTTTACGTCTAAAATTAGCGTGAGCAATAACTATATTTTATATAAAATAGGCTATTGAGAGAAATAATGTGTGGCTTACATGCATGATTGATTAAAAATTGTTCAAGTAGCTTAACGTGGATGTTGTATGGACGGTGAGGGTGAACACGTGAGTTTCTACATACATACATAATTTACGTCCTCTAATTCTTTTCTAGATGGACAAAATACAAACAAACAAACGAACGCATTCACGACCATTAACCCTTGCGGGGTAGTCAGAGGTTCAGGTGTCCATCTCCGCAATTGCGAAGGTAGTAATTCTATGGACACCTCGAACCCACGTGTTAACCCGATAGTCAGTACTCAATGTGACAGGTGGTCAGCCATGTCGCCATTTACAAGCACTAACTATTACCTGTTCGACGAACAGGTAGGTTTCCTCATGATGTTTTCCCTCACCGTATAATTCAACGCATTTCGTAAATGTGTTTTTATTACAAAAATGTACATAGAAATTGATTAAACTTCATTTCCATTGGTACATGCTCAAACGGGATTTGAACCCTGTACCCACTGATACAGAGCCAAGCCCCAAACAACTGAGCTACGTCGAATTACTGACAAAATCTCGGAGACATAAAATGTACTTATACACTAAAGCCATTCATTATAGTTTAGTAGGCATTTATATGGAAATATAGTGACAGGGTTCTAGCTCATCTCTCCCTAAGCCGCCTCCTACAACGTATCGGTAAGAACGGCAGCTAGTTAGCATACTTTTTTATCCTCGCACAGGACGGGAAGGGCTCATAGAATTTTACTCTGCAATTGGTAGTTAAAAATTATATTCTATGTAAGTTAGGACTAAGCTCCGTTTTTGAATATGATCTTTTGCACATTGTTAGCACATTGGAAGGAATTATTCAAATTTTATGTCCCCTTATGAGTCATAATGTGGCGTTACGGTCACTTGTCATCCCCAGATATACTGCTTTTTGCCTACGAGTATCTCTACAAAGTATTTCTTATATAATATAGTATAATATGTCCGAATGGGTGGATAGAAGGACAAGGTTCGAAGAATATTTCGACTTATTTTGTATTTCAGCAGGAAAATAAACGAAAATTAAAGGAAGAAAATAAAAGAAACATAATTATTCATAATGTTGTTCTTCTAATTCTTTCAGGGCAGACAGAAGCTTGGATATATAATACCTCCTCGCTCACTATAAACATAATCAGGATTGGAATGGTATTATCATTACATGGCATAAAACAAAGTCGCTGTCTCTGTCCCTATGTCCCTTTGTATGCTTAAATCTTTGAAACTACGCAACAGATTTTGATGCGGTTTTTTCTAATAGATAGAGTGATTCAAGAGGAAGGTTTATACGTATAATAACATCCATTAAATAGCCAGAAGTGCGAAGCCGGAGCGTGTCGCTAGTTAAGGAATATTAAATATTACATTACGTATTATAAATATCGTCCCAGAGCACACAAAAGAGTGTGTATGAGGAGGTGTATTAATGTCAATGAAGCAAAAGTGGTTTGCCAGTCGAAAAATGGCGTTTCGTGGTCTCTGCCTACGCTTCTGAACACAAAAGGGAGTGATATACATTTATACATACATATATTCAAGCCTCTTCGTTCCTAACGGGATAGACAGAGACTATAGATCGCCTTAGGGAACGATCCTGACAAATATCTCTTGCTTCACTGATAAACATTAACCTTCTTATGTATGCTCTTCTGTTCATAACACAAACCATTAACCCTTGCGGGGTAGTCAGAGGTTAAGGTGTCCATCTCCGCAATTGCGAAGGTAGTAATTCTATGGCCACCTCAAACCCACGTGTTGACAAGATAGTCAGTACTCAATGTGACAGGTGGTAAGCCATGTCGCCATTTACAAGCACTAACTATTACCTGTTCGGGGAACAGGTAGGTTTCCCCACGATGTTTTACCTCACCGCATTACCGCATGTAGTATTCGACGCATTTCGAAAATGTACATAGAAATTCATTAAACTTTAAATTCTTCTGTTCAATAATATTAATTTAAAAAAATTCTACGTAAACAGAAGTATTAGGGAATATCTAAGACACATTTCAGCTAGTTAATAAATAAATAGAGTCCATGGGATTAAATGGAGGCCGCAGCCGCCAACAGGAAGCCGAAATGGCGCCAGATGATCACTTCCGGCGGCCATTACGGAACCACTTCCGGCGGGGGAGTATTTAGGAGGGAATTATGTTTGAACTTGTAATAACTAGGATTTAGTTTAGTTTTGGGATTTAAACTGAGTAGTAATTTGTATGTATTTGCTGTCTATAAGAGGTGACAAAGAGATGAGGGGTGTTATTAGATGTTTCTAAGAAGATAGACTAGTTACCGATGTTAATATTCTTTTTCTCATCGTACACTTTTTTATCATGTCATATTGGATATAACATTCTTTGAAACTTTTTGTTTTATACACCCTTTTGGTGATTTTGGACGTACTCATTTTTGTATATATTTTCGTTTAGAAAAACCTTAAAATACCTTAAAAGTATAGAGAGTAGCTAGTATATAATATCATTTAACCTTAATTCTTTATAAGAAGATTAAATGTTGTAAACAATACAAAATATATACCTTACAGATAATATATCTTATAGGCAAAACAAATTCAGTAATTAGACACTTGAATTACCACTATCATATTTTATTAAGATCGATTCGATTTCTACGTATCTATAGTCTCTGCTCGTCACATTGAAAGATAAAAGCGTGATCGTAAAAAAAGATTTGGATTAACTATAAAGGTCTTTATATAATTTAATTATTATTGTTTCTTTATAGTTTAATTTATATCGCAAGCAAAAAACTATATTAAATTCACAAAAATATATATATTTCTTT
Source organism: Leucoptera coffeella (assembly GCA_030578115.1). NCBI lineage: Eukaryota > Metazoa > Arthropoda > Insecta > Lepidoptera > Lyonetiidae > Leucoptera > Leucoptera coffeella. The sequence goes on along the minus strand of JAMBLF010000821.1, from coordinate 143,609 downwards.
ATATTCAAGTATCTATATATGTATATCTAGTTCCAAACAATATCTTTAGTACCTTAAATCCCATACATACATACACATCACGCCTGATTGCCTGTAGAGGGGTAGGCTGAGTTCACGCATCCGCATTTGTACCAATCCTGACAGACCACTTTCGCTTCATTAACACTCATACATCTTTTCATACACACTCGGCGGTTATAGGTACTCCTAACGTCACCTTTTTCAATATAGCGTCTATCTGACTGTTTTATGTCTTATTAGGCCGGCCCCTACGTAACCACCCTTCCACTTCACTCATATATATTCCTTTTGTCAATCTGCTATCACATACATTTGCAATAAAGTTAATAGATTCCCTATTTAAATTCAGTAATATTTCTTTAAATTCAAGTATCTATATATGTTTATTTATCATATATCTAGTTCTACACAATAACTACAGTACCTTTAATCCCATAATCCCTTCATACTTGTAGACAATGCACCCAAGTCGACACAAGTACCCAAAAACCTTGAAGGAACCATAATTTTCATTTTACCCATTCAATTTGCATGCTAAAAACCATTCTAATATCAACCTTACTCCTTCGCAATAAGACTTGTATAACGTTTAAAGTATGGTTGGATTTTAGATCTTATACAGTTGGTATAAGAGTGACCAGTCGGGTTATGAACCTTGACCAAGTTTGCCCCACCACTGTGCAATGAGGTGCTAAAATACAGTACAGTGTAACACGGGTTTAAATGGAGGAATTTATGTGATTTAACTTTGTATTGTTATAATAGTGTTATTAGTATAAAGAGGTGTATGTCAATGAAGTGAAAGTGATTTAAACTTCACTTCTATACATTCACGAGCATTAACCCTTATGGAGTAGTCAGAGGTTCAGGTGTCCATCTCCGCAATTGTAAAGGTAGTAATTCTACGCCTACCTCAAACCTACGTGTTGACCAGATAGTCAGTACTCAATGTGACAGGTGGCAAGTCGTATCGCATTTATAAGCACTAACTATTACCTATTCGGGAAACAGGTAGATTTCCTCACGATGTTTTCCCTCACCGTTGTATTCGATGCATTTCGCAAATAGTGACTAAGATTGAAAAGAGCATGCTTCGATGGTTTGGACATATTATGCGGATGAATGATAGCAGATTGACAAAAGGAATATATATGAGTGAAGTGGAAGGGCGGTTACGTAGGGGCCGGCCTAATAAGACATATAACAGTCAGATAGACGCTATATTGAAAAAAAGGTGACGTTAGGAGTACCTATAACCGCCGAGAGTGTATGAGAGAATGTATGAATGTCAATGAAGCGAAAGTGGTCTGTCAGGATCGAGACAAATGGGGATCCGTGAATTCTGCCTACCCCTCTACAGGGAATCAGGCGTGATGTGTATGTATGTATGTATGTATTCGCAAATATATACATACATATTACGCCTGATTCCCTGTAGAGGGGTAGCCAGAGATCACGGATCCCCATTTGTCCCGATCCTGCCACACCACTTTCGCATCATTGACACTCGTACACCTCATACACTCTCGGCGGTTATAGGTACTTAACGTCACCTTTTTTAAATATAGCGTCTATCTGTTATATGTCTTATTAGGCCAGCCCCTACGTAACCGCCCTTCCACTTCACTCACAAATATATGTATGACAAATAAATCTACTTCTGTCTATACCGATTGGCTATAAAGTCGACGTCACGTGCTCTTTGACTGTCATCCCATCGTTACCTAGCTGTCAAATAGACAGACAGAGTGAGAGATATATACATCTCTTTTTAACACAATACGTTTAATATGGCCATAGTATTACAATAATAAGACATATAACAGTCAGATAGAGGCTATATTGAAAAAAGGTGACGTTAGGTGTACCTATAACCGCCTAGAGTGTATGAGAAGATGTATGATTGTCAATGAATCAGGCGTGATGTGTATGTATGTATTACAATAAGGTGGAGATTTTAGTTCACATACTTAATAACTAATCTTACTATGGGACTTAAAAAGAATGCTAACTAGCTGCCGTTCTTTCCGGCATGTAGGAAGCGACTATAGGTATATGGGTATATGTAATCTATTGGGCGATGGGCTAGCAATCTCTCATATTATTTTAAGTTCAAAGTCCCGATATTCATTGTAAAAAGTGACCTAAGAGATATTATAACTAGCCCCTTGCTAAATTCATTTGAGACTTGTGTTAAGGGTACTAGTCAATTTATATTTATTATACATGGGCAAAAACATATATAGCATATATAATCATCGACTAGACTGGAAAGCATAAGAAAAGCGTAGTTCTTAACTTTGCCTCCACCGGGTATCTTTGGGACCTCACGATTAGCGTTCAGGTGTCTAACCGATCGCGCCACGGAGGTCGTCCACGTATGTCGTTAGTATGAAATTGGTATTACGTTATAACACATAGATTTTTCACACCTAGTAACATTCTATCGTAGTGTTACCATGAGAAAAACCAAGTGGCTTGCACAGACAATAACACTAGCATGTAAAGTGGATTGCAATCAAACGCAGGTATTTTGCCAGTCCTACCTACATTACGCTCGTTTTCCTGTAGTGCGTAAGCAGATATTAATTATTCTTATTGTCGTACATAAATATTGTGTTCTACATAATATGAAACTAAATTGTTACGTCCTTCTAAACATTGACAAAACTAATCTATGAAATTATATCATTTCTTTAATCATACAAACATGCATACATACACATCACGCCTGATTCCCTGTAGAGGGGTAGGCAGAGATCACGGATCCCCATCTGTCCCGATCCTGACAGACCACTTTCGCTTCATTGATATTCATACATCCTCTCATACTATCTCGGCGGTTATAGGTACTCCTAACGTCACCTTTTTTCAATATAGCGTCTATCTGACTGTTATATGTCTTATTAGGCCGGCCCCTACGTAACCGCCCTTCCACTTCACTCATATATATTCCTTTTGTCAATCTGCTATCATTCATTCACATAACATGTCCAAACCATTCTTTAATCGTTATTATATATAAGATTCTAAGAAGGACTGTATAAGACACATCCCCCAAATAAGAAGAAAAGGACACGTTTCGATGGTTTGGACATGATATGCGGATGAATGATAGTAGATTGACAAAAATAGTATACATGTTTATGGGTAAAGTGAAATAGCGGTTACGTAGGGGCCGATTCAAAAACACAAAAGACAGTCAGATAGACGCCATATTGAAAAAGGGTGACGTTAGAAGTACCTATAACCACCGAGTGTGTATGAGTGTCAATGAAGCGAAAGTGGTTTGTCAGAATCGGGACAAATGGGGATCCGTGATATCTACCTATCCCATAGCAGCGATTCAGGCGTGTAGGTATGTATGTATGTATCGTCCAATAAGTCTAATTTATTTCACTCTACATGGCGTGAAGAAAGATAGGTGCTTAACATTCTCTTTACATCCCAGAACTAGTAATATACAAAACTATATGGAAGCATTTAGGCAGCTACTTACCTAACCTTTAAATCCCATACCCGCACGGACTTTAGTACCACACTTTCAGTTTCGGAATGCCTTAGTTCCCCGCGGGGGGAAGCAGACTTGTGGTTTTCGCAACATGCAGTTAACCTTGTAATACATATTATTTAGTCATACCGTCTCGTACACAACACAAAAAAGGTTGGACAGAGCTTTGGTGATCTACAAACATATACATACATAACATACATACGCTTCACGACTTGCGTATACACACTCCCTATTTTTTTTTTATTAAGGCGGGGTAGTCAGAGGCTTGAATGCCCATCTCCGAAATTTCGAAGGCATGTTAGGTATGGGTCATTCAAAGCCCGCGTATCACTAGATAGACAGCACCCAACGTGATAGGTAGTGAACCGTATCGCCGTATATAGACACTGACTATTACCTATCCTGAGGGATAGGCAGGTTTCCTCACGATGTTTTCCCTCACCGTTAGAGACTGTAAATTATGCACGTAAATGAAAAATGTATAGATATATAGATTGATGTTTTTAAATCCCTTTTGAACTGGATAGAATTTAGAAGACGTAATATTTATATACATATTATTAGCTTGTTTTGGCGTTGTGAAGAAATAATGAGGAATATTAGTGATGGATTGTTAAGGCATCGCCTTGTAAACTTTATTGGTGTGTAGTCCCTTTTTTGCCTTATATGTCATGTAGGGCAGAGAAGCAGCTAGTTGGCGTTTTATTTGAATCCCCGAATAGCACATGACATGATCTAAATATTATTAAAACATATTCTCTGAAACATGCAATGATCAGTAAAATATGAATTAGTTTACAACACTATGGTTCACGAACTGCGCAATAGAACAGTTTTATACTTATACCTCTGAGCACCCTGTATGATATAATAGTACTCATATATCTGTATGTGTTTTCATTCTAATACGAATTAGAAAAAGCTTTAAGAAAGAAATACAAACTTCTTTTAGCTTGAACCTTCATCTCAAAACTGCATATCAATGTAAACACTTACCACTTTATTAGTACCTCTACTTTCATACTTCTAGTACTATATAAGGGACTTTTATAAACTGGGTATGTTACTCTCAATACACTCATTTAAGAGCCATAGAAGAATTTTATTCATTGCACATTGCAAGTATTTATAGGAATTCTAACTGTAAATCTAAGGTAATAGAGTTGAGTTTAGTATGAGTATAGTTATTATAGTAATATCCTGTATAGGAAAAACTAGTTTCGTATTAAAATTGCAACAAAATGGCGGATACAATTGATAGGAATTTATGCTTACATGAGTTTTATATAATACTTAATAAATACTTACCATCTGTATGGAATCGGACATGTTGAGTGTGTGTGTATGTAAAATAATAATAATATTTGGACATTATTACACCAATTGAACTAGTCCCTCGGTAAGTATGTTTAAGACTTGGGTTAAGGGTACTCGTCAACGTATATTTAAGAAATGTATACATATTATATATAGATAAATACATATGTAGCATATATAATCAATTACCAGACTTGAAAGCAGTAGAAAAGCGTTGTTCTTAACTCTGTCTCCACCGGGAATCGAACCCGGGACCCTACGATTAGCGTTCAGGTGTCTAACCGATCGCGCCACGGAGGTCGTCAAAATGGTATATATATTCTTTTCTTAAAAATTAGTGGTACACAGGGACTAATCATATATATTTTCATATTTCTGATCAAGCAATTTTACTTAATTTTCACAATTGGTTCTCAAGATAGTGGTCTGCATACCCGTCTCCGAAACTACGGGATTCTTTTTACATATATATATATATATACGTAAAATAATGTTAACTAGCTGTTCTTCCCGGCATGTTATAAATGACTAAGGCACTTGGGTTAAATTAACTCTATACGACGATGGGCTACTAACCTGTCACCAATATTCTATATGAATTAACATTAGTCATACTAAAAAGTGACCCTAAAGATATTACGATGTCGTCGAAGTTTTATCCACCCAGAAAAGGAACTATAAAACACATATTCATGCCTCTACGTCCACAACGATATAGACAGACACTATCAATCGCCACCTTGAACGGTCCTGACAGATCTCTCTTGCTTTACTCACACCCATTAACCTTCTCATACATGCTCTTCTGTTCTTCACTACGTACACCCGCCTTGAGAAGAATGCCTATGTATGTATGTATATGAATCTTATTATAAATATTTTCTACGCAATAAATGTTATTAACACCTGTGTCGTTATCTGAAACGCGTTGCCCTTAGTCACTGTTAACGATTAATTTCATTATATTATAAGTTGGGAAACGATAACTAATTAAACCTGATTCATTAATATATTAACTTTACGCTCCTAACACGAAATTTGATAGACAAACTTATGAAATAAGTTAATTAGAAATATAAGTTTAATATACATACACGCATAATATCACGCAAGTTTTCCTAAAGAGAGGTAGGCAGAGATCAAGGATCCCCATCTGTCCCGATCCTGACAAATCACTTTGACACTTCATTGACACTCATACACTTCTAACGCACTCGGCGGTTACAGGTACTTCTAACGTCACTCTTTTTCAATATAGCGTCTATCTGGCTGTCATATGTCTTATTGAGTCGGCCCCTACGTAACCGCCCTTTCACTTCACTCACATGTATTCCTTTTGTCAATCTGCTATTATACATCCCCATAACATGTCCAAACCATCGAAGCATACTCTTTTCAATCTTAGTCACTACATCTTCTTTCAAATCGCAACCTTACCTTATCACACTATTTTTAATTCTATCATTCAATGTCGCTCCTAACATGCTTCTCAGTGACCGCATTTTCGAAATTTCGAAGGCATTGATTCTACTTTCATGCTTCTTATAATACTTTAACTTTTAAACATAAATTAATATATGTAAGTGTAATGGAAGGTGGAAGTTACATAGGAGCCGGCCCAATAAGACTTATGACAGTCAGATAAACGCCATATAAATACATCTCTTCATACATATTAGGCAGTTATAGGTACTTCTAACGTCACCCTTTTTCAATATATCTCTACTTACAAAGTACATAATTCACATTAAAGTTCACTAAACTCAACAAATAAAGTACATTTTAAACCAGTCTAATCCATATAGCCAGATCTCCAATATCATACAAATACAATAGCACCAAAGGTCTTATTATCTGGTCGTAGCGAAGTTAATGTGCCGTAAAAATGACAAAACGGTATCAATTGTACTACTGTATCAGTTTGGACTGGTTTGTACTTGACTACAACTAGCTGCATTTCTGTACTTGTACTAATTTGGGACGTATAAAAAATATATTATATACTATATTCGCATTAAGAAAATTTTACCAATGAGACGTAATAAGGATTGCAATTGGTCAATGTGACTTGATTTCTCATTAACTAACGTCTTATTGGTCAGTTTAAACTCTGTATATTATAATATTACATACACATAACATACGACTTGTGTACAGATACTCCCTTTTTCATTATGGCGGGGTAGTCAGAGGCTTGAGTGCCCATCTCAGAAATTACGAAGGCATGTTAGGTATAGGTCATTCGAAGCCCGAGTATCACTAGATAGACAGCACCCAACGTGATGGGTAGTGAACTGTATCTCTATATATAGGCACTGACTATTACCTATCCTGAGGGCTAGGCAGGTTTCCTCACGATGTTTTCCCTCACCGTTAAAACATTTATATTAAACAGTAAAACACGATAATATCTCCTTAGTTACTTTCAAGTAGGAATATTGGGGTTTACGTATATGGAACATTGGTAAAAGGTTGCTAGCCCATTGCTCAATAGATTCTATTGACCCATAGTACCTTATTCGTCTTCTACGACATAATACACGACGCTAGAATGAACGGCAGCTAGTTTACATTCTTTTAATGCCCCTCTAAAAATATTCATTTTCTACTAACGTTAATATATAAACACTGTAATAGGTAATAGTAACAAATTTAGTCTTCTACAACAAAGGTACAAAATTTAAATAAAATATTGTTACTTTTACGGAAAGAGAAAGTGTAACTAATTCACTTAGAACTACTTCACGTTCTTAGGTACAGACAACTATCAAGTTGTATACCATTTAGAATAGATATCCTAAATATATATTGTAACTTAAGATTCTGTCACCTAAACAATATATTAAAGTTTAATATGTAACCTTAAATATATTTGTTGTAATAGACACTGGTGTCAAATTGTATTTATCAGTAAATAAATATAAAATGACACCGATTGAACTAGCCCCTTCCTAAATACAATCTAGACTATTGTTTGAGTTAAAGGCTCTAATCAACCTATATTTATAAAACATATACTATACTTACTATAGGTAGATAAAGGAAAATAATTGAAATCATTAAAGATATTGAAATGTACACCAAAACAGCTAAACGCACAGCAAAGGTTAGGTTTGGGTTGGGACTGTTTTATTTTGGTGTACAATTCAGTATATTTGGTGTGCATTTTGAATATTATTTGATGTTCGTTTAAATACTAGCCATAGATAAATACATACAATCAACGACCAGACTGGAAAGCAGAAGAAAAGCGTAGTTCTAACTCGGAACAAACAAAACTTTGTGGTTTCTTTACGAAGAATACTGTTAGACAAGTAACTAGAGATATTTCTTTTCTATTGTCATCTTTGCATTCAAATACAGTTGTACGTTCATGCTGCTGCGTAAAAAATACTAGTGTAAGTTGGGCGAATAAAGAGTGGAAGCAAAAATGGATGTCGTTGTCGTTTTTAAAAGAATTTATTTATTATTAATAAATAAATATGATAATTAATGTTTTTAATTTGATTTCAAAACAAATAATAGCCTATTTGAAACATATTAAAAGAATGAATAATAAATAAACCTAAATCTATCCCTTATAACAGAGATAAGAAAAATTTGTAATCGGGCACATACAAATTATTTAATTGGTTGCTCGGAATAACAGTAAATAACTACATACAAATGTAGTCACCGTACGCCCGTTACCTTACAGAGGTCATATAGTGTGTATTCGACTATAATTTACCATACGTCTTTCTCCTTATGTTATTGTTAGACGCACACGTCAACCATTTTTATATAATACATTGTTTAGGCAAAATCCACTCCTAATTCATGTACAATGACTCAGCTTGTCATTGTATACGTATTCCTATAGGATATAAAGGTATAATAAATTTTATACATTCAATACCATTATCTAAACTAGTAATAAAAACTGATTAATTTATATTCATTAAATACCACTCTTGAAACTAGTACGAAAAACAAATAACATAACAGTATACTCAACACCGCCATTTACAAACCCAGCGTTCATCCGAAGCAGCCACACCCAAAATTCCCTTTCGAAAACTACTCGTCATGGCCGCAAAAAGCTCAAGCCGTGACGCAATTGTGACGCAATGGCATGGCAACCCACTCCGACACTTTCTAAGCGAGGCCTTTGTTGCTTGGCTCACTGGATACCCGATTTGGATGTACCTGCTTGCTGACTTCCTGTGTTCTACATTAGAAAGAAAGAAAAACTTTAATTCACTGCTATACATACACATTTTGACATAACACTTTTGATATAACGGTGAGGGAAAACATCGTGAAGAAACCTGCCTTATCCTTCAGGATAGGTAATAGGCAGTGCCGATGCCGTACGGCGATACGGTTCACTACCTATCACGTTGGGTGCTGTCTATCTAGTGATACGCGGGCTTCGAATGACCCATATCTAACATGCCTTCGAAATTTCGGAGATGGACATGACTACCCCGCCATAATAAAAAAGGGAGTGTGTATACACAGTCAAGTCGTGAAGCGTATGTTACTATTTATATACACTTTGATACAACATTAATACTCGTACGTTACGTGTTAAGGCTTGTTTTTTGTTATGTTAGAAGGCCTAGGGGCTTTAGGTAAGTGGGACAGTACTAAAAGAATAAGAAAATGTATGTAACTTAATATGTATGTAAATTTGTGTTGGAGGGACATTTTGTAATTTCGAATTAACATAGCGTTGCTATTTGGCTAGGAGTTCAGGTCCCTATATCTGGTATTTTGTGTAGTTTGAAGTTCTAACGTACAGATAATAAAATGTAGAATATAAATATATGTGTAAAAGTTACGCCGTGTTTAAGTCAAGTGATCTTTTAAAAATAATTCCATACATTTATATTTTTATTCTTTTAGCGTTACATATTTAAGTCACTGTACTAAATAGATATTTACATGTTGCTACCGCCGAGAAAGTACATAAGAGGAGGTCTATGGATGACATAAAAGCGAGAGTGGTTTGTCCGGATCGTGAAATATATGTATATAAATAGGGTAATGTAATGTCTGCTTACTCAGTTCTAAGATAATGAGTATGAAGTGCTTATTTCTTAGTATTTATAATCTGTAAACAATATTCTGTGTTAAATCAGTACTTATTTCAATTCAACCATTCAAGAGATTCTAAAACATCCCTACATTAAATTTAAAAAAAACCTTCGATTGTAATACAACAGTGAGGGAAAACATCTTGAGGAAACGTACCTGTTCCCCGAACAGGTAATAGTTAGTGCTTGTAAATGACGACATGGCTTACCACCTGTCACATTGAGTACTGACTATCTGGTCAACACGTGGGTTCGAGGTGTCCATAGAATTACTACCTCCGCGATTGCAAAGATGGATACCTGAACCTCTGACTACCCAATAGTTAATAGTCGTGAACGCGTTTGTTTGTCTTTTCTTTTTTATCTATAAAAAACACACGCATTTTTCGTAACTTAACATTTTTAACGTTTCGTGAGTTCTATGTTATCATCTACATAACATAACTTTCTTCAACTTTCCAAGTACATACATACATACATACAAAAATGACAAACAATTACGAAACAAGCATTTTGTACCAAGCTTACTTTACGTATTAGTGCCAATATTTACTTACATACATACAAAAAATTACATAAGTGTTACATTTGTAATCGCCGCAATGTAGAGAATTCAGTGACCATCATTTTTCACACCTAAAACGTATTTACATACACCTACGATTCTATCCCTTTTGGGGTGAACAGAAACCTTAGAGACGTATTATAGTCCTATGTCTTTTTGTCATTTGTTAGGGTGGACCAGAACGGAGATATAATAATATTTACTCGTACAAAGTAAGACTAAAATTAATGTAAGCCGAATACTTACTTATTTACAATAGTCCCTTACCATATTTCTTTTCGATACCTTGTAAAAAGCGACAAAGGGTATATAAACATAGAATCTTTTGAACGATGGGATAGCATAATGTCACATATATGACATATAAATAGTTTCATATAATTCTCATTTAAATAGAATGTAAACCTACTACCTTATTTTTTTACATCATTACTATGTTTAAATTACACCAACGGACTTAATTAACTTCCTGTAACTACATGCTAAACGAATATATACCACAGAGGAATAAAAAACCTATACCAGTATATACTCCCCAGTAAGACCCAAGTATGAGTATACTCTATGCCCCTCCCTTAAAGGCATGTCACAGCCTACTTGTCCGAAATCGTCAAGGTATTTGTTCAACTGTTTGACGATGTAGCAACTTGAATGAGGTTAGTAGCGCGCGCTTTTGGATGAGTTTTACTTACTTGTATGTACCTGTATGATATGTATGTACTTGTACTCAACAAAACAAAAACAAACACGCATTCACGACGATTAACCCTTGCGGGGTAGTCAGAGGTTCAGGTTTCCATCTCCACAATTGCGAAGGTAGTAATTCTATGGACACCTCGAACCCACGTGTTAACCAGATAGTCATTACTCAATGTGACAGGTGGTCAGCCATGTCGCCATTTACGAGCACTAACTATTACCTGTTTGACGAACAGGTAGGTTTCCTCACGATGTTTTCCCTCACCGTATAATTCGATGCATTTCGTAAATGTGTTTTTATTACGAAAATGTACATAGAAATTCATTAAAATTCATTTCCATTGATACATGCTCAAGCGGGATTCGAACCCTGTACCCACTGATACAGAGCCAAGCCCCAAACAAAATTTTTTTTTGTGTTAGGTATAGGTCACTCGAAGCCCGCGTTTCACTAGATAGACAGCACCCAACGTGATAGGTAATTAATCGTATCGCCATATACAGACACTATAAATAGAATAGGCAGGTTTCCTCACGATATTTTCCCTAACCGTTAGTGACTGTAAATTGTATTATTATAGACATAGATTGAAAAAATTTCTGATCTTATTGGTTAAAATTAGAAAGATGTTTGGCCTAGTGATAAATGGTTACACATATTCAGGTTTTAAAAATTACCCGCACTTGTCTGGGACGTATAAAGAATGCGAACTAGCTGCCGTTCTTTCCGGCATGTCGTAGAAGGTGACCAAGAGTCTATATAGTAGTAGTAGTATATATAGTGGAGCTAGCAAACTGACACCAATGTTCTTTATGACATCACAACCCCAATATTCATGCTAATAAGTGACTAAGGAGATATTACATCTCCGAGGTTCTGTCCACCCCGAAAGAAATTAAAAGACGCGAATGTATACGTTATATACTATGTAAGAAGAACGACATTATTAAAAAAACAACAAAACAAACGCATTCACGACCATTAACCCTTGCGGGGTAGTCAGAAATTCAGGTTTCCATCTCCGCAATTGCGACATTATATTCATGTTAATTAGTGACTAAGGAGATTTTATATCTCCGAGGTTCTGTACACCCCGAAAGGGATTAAAGCACGTGAATGTATATGTATGTATCTTTCATATATCGTCTAAGGACGACATTACAATATCGAAGTACTGACATTCTCTAATTGAAAACTATTATGTCTTTCAAGTGCATTAAACACAGATGTATGACACATAAACACATACATACAGAACACGTGGCTTAGAACAAAGACTTACACGTGCTTAGGTATGACTGTAACATACATCACGCTCTTTTATCTAGGGGGTGAATAGAACCTTAAATCTGACGACCTCCGTGGCGCAATCGGTTAGGCGCCTGAACGCTAATCGTGAGGTCCCAAGGATTCCCGGTGGAGGCACAGTTAAGAACTACGCTTTTCTTCTGCTTTCCAGTCTGGTTGTTGATTATATATGCTATATATGTATTCATCTATATATAATAAGTATATAATTCTTAAATATACGTTGACTAGTACCCTTAACACAAATCGTAAATGTACTTACCAAGGGGCTAGTTCAATTGGTGTAATAACGTCCTACAAAATTAAAAAAAACCTTAAATCTATGTATTGGTTGTTTAAGTTTACATACAAACAAACGCATCACGACCGTTTTACTACAGAATATAAGGCAGCGGATCGCAATCTGTCCCCATCCTGACAAATCACTTTCGCTACATTGACACTTATCACCTCAGCACACACATTTGGCGGTTATAGGTTCTTCTACATACATACACATCACGCTTGATTTCCTGTAGAGGGGTAGGCAGAGATCACGGATCCCCATTTGTCCTACTGACAGACCACTTTCGCTTCATTGACATTCATACATCCTCTCATACACTCTCGGCGGTTATAGGTACACCTAACGTCACCTTTTTTCAATATAGCGTCTATCTGACTGTTATATGAAACAGAAAATATTAAAAAAATAATACACGTATACCAAATCAAATTGAAGACATTCTTCTCAAGGCAGGTGTACGTAGCATGAAGAACAAAAGAGCATGTAAGAAGGTTAATGGGTGTGAGTGAAGCAAGGGAGATTTGTCACCCGTTCCAGGTGGCGATCGATAGTCTCAGCCTATCTCGTTAGGGACGTAGAGGCGTGACTATATGTATGAAATGAAATGAAATGCTTTTTTTATTCAACATGAGGATTATAAAAATCACTTATTGAAAGTAAAAAAAAAACATTTCCACAGGATAAGTTGTCAATAATATTAGTAAATCTAATAAAAAATAATAATCTAATCAAACTATTGGCATTTCGTAGAGCAAAAACCTGCTGAGAAGAAATGCTAAGAAACTCTGCATGTATGTACGTTCACAAATCAAGGGCTTATTACTATACGGTATAGGTAGATATACGAAGTATAAACATGTATACAAGTCTTCATAAACACGTCAATTTGGAGGTCAATTAATTAGCACCTTTGACTTCCCTACCAGTTGTAATTGGGCTCATACTTCAGCAGTGACTCATGCCGAGACACAATACCTCCTTGTTGAGACTATTAGCGTAATTGTGTATAGCTCAATGTCTACGAGAAGGCTCAAGACCTAGTCCACTAATACTTTATGCAAAAAATCAGTTCAATTTCTTTTTTTGTTTTAATAATAATATCTTTATCCATCCATATCAATTACATACAATATTCAACATACAATAGAAATTATAGAAAATAATTGAATTACACAATACACAACACATAAAATTACATTTCATTTCATTTAACATTAAATTCTATTTAAATTGTATTACATGAAATTTAATTTACATTTCAAATATGATCACACAGCTAGTTGTGGTAATCTCAAAAGGCGTCCAGCTCGGCGGTTGTCTGTAGAGCCCTTAAGGCTCCACAGAGCCGCCGATTTTCAGCTGGCAGCCCACAGAGGGTAGATTTATAAGTTATTTTTTTTATTAATAACTCTATGCAGCGATTGACCCCTATCCCACCTGATGGTAAGTGACGATGAGGTCGATGATGTAGCTCGCTGGTCCAGTAATAGCCTATTCACTCTAGCCTTGAAGAGACCTAAGTTATATTCTACCGGGAATACAGACGGGGGAAGTGAATTCCAATACTTAGCAGTCCGCATCAAGAAGGACGAAGCACAGCGCTTCGTACGGATCAACTGGGTTTCTACTACATATGGATGGAACCCATGCCTGGACGACCGGTGGCGGAAAAGAAATAAATATATTTTAGCATCTATATTACTTTATATTATTACTAGACCCGCTCCGGCTTCGCACGGGAATAAAATATATAGCTTACTCCACTATTTAATGGATGTTATTATACATATAAACCTTCCTCTTGAATCACTCTATCTATTAAAAAAACCGCATCAAAATCCGTTGCGTTGTTTCAAAGATTTAAGCATACAAAGGGACATAGGAACAGAGAAATCGACTTTGTTTTATACTATGTAGTGATTATAGTATCAGTCGATACATCTATCGGTGGTCATCAAGTATCTAACTACATTGTAGGTGTACAGTGTGTTATGTTGTTTATTATTTGAAGTATATCGAGTATGGCATAATAGTTTCGCGTCTTAATATAACCTGTTTGTCTTAAGTACAGATAATATTAAGGTAAACTTTAGAGTTTGACTTTCTATGACTTACTTTATAATGTTTCTTAAGCTTAAATTGACATTGTCACATCAGTAAACCTCACTAGCTAGTCTAAAATTAATATCAGAAACAAATGACAAACCTTTTAATTTCTTAAAGTACTTATTAAGTAATAAAATTTTGTTATAAATTAATGAAATATATAATTTGTAAGAAATATGAACAAGACGACACAGATGTAATGAAAGAAGCCAAACTTACAGAATTCTTACAACCGTCTGTAAATATTAAATTTTATTCAGTAAGTATTTATTTCTTTTTCATTACACTACGCTATCTATAAACACCAAATCGTCCAACTCAAAAGCCCACCTCCGCTAAAAACAAAAAGTGCGTGGTAACCGGTTTCCATGGCAATGACGTAAGAGGAGAAAGTAGCGCATGCCGTAACCCAATGGGCCTCAATGGTTACCGTTTGTTTACTACTTGTACTATAATATACTCGTATACTACTATAGTCTATTCGCGTTAAGTAAATAGTGACGTCATGATAATCAGAGGTCAAACTGACCAATGAGACGTGAGTAAATGAGAAAAGAAGTCACATTGACCAATAACAGACAACCCCTATAAAATCTCATTAGTTAAATCATGGAGACCTTGATGACGTCACTATTTTCTTAAAGCGAATATACTATAGTGACCAGCTCCGGCGTCACACGGGTATAAAATATATAGCCTACTCCACTATTTAATGGATGTTATTATACATATAAACCTTTTTCTTGAATCACTCTATCTATTAAAAAAACCGCATCAAAATCCGTTGCGTAGTTTCAAAGATTTAAGCATACAAAGGGACAAAGAAAGCGACTTTGTTTTATACTATGTAGCGATACTACGGTGAGGGAAAACATCGTGAAGAAACCTACCTGTTCCCCGAACAGAAAATAGAGGGTGCTTGTAAAAGACACGGCTAGCCTGTCACATTGAGTATTGTCTATCTGGGGCTTAGTCCATACATACATACACATCACGCCTGATTCCCTGTAGGGGTAGGCAGAGATCATGGATTCGCATTTGTCCCGATGACAGACCAATTTCGCATCATTGACACTCATACATCTCCTTATACACATTTGGATAAAGTTCAATATCAGATCAGTAACAGTGTGCAATTGGTAGTGGATTAGCAAAAGTATCAAATTTCGGCAGTTTTAGAGCGAAATTTGTCACGTTTGCTATTCCATCCAATACCAAAATCACACTACTATTGACTGATATTGAACTGATATTTTGCAAAAAGCATTAGTGGACTTAGGCCCCTATTGCCCGAACAGAAAAAAGGCAGTGCTTGTAAATGACGACATGGCTTACCACCTGTCTCATTGAGTACTGCCTTAGTCAACACGTAGGTTCGAGGTAGCTATAGAATTATTACCTTCGCAATAGTGTTTGTGTGTATAGGTACTATAGTTAATGGATATGTATGTGAATGTGTATGGAAAAATTGGAAGAAAGTTAAATAAAGGTGTTAGTAACACGTCCTTTTAGATTCATATCATCGTTATATACGTTCTTTCCTACGTTACGTACGTTAATAATGTTAGCTGCAATTTCTATCACCATGTTGTAGGATGTGACTAATTATGTTTAATGGATTCTATTGGGCAATGTGCTAGCAACTTGTCACCAATATTCTATAGGAATGCCATGACCTTCCCAATAAGAATACTATAGTTTTCAAGGAGATTTTATATGATTAAAGTTATATGTTTAAAGTTATATGTATGATGAAAGTTTTACGCCCTAAATTTATATGTATATATACCATATCAATTGATTATTAGTATACCTACCAATTTCATAGAACTGTAGTATTTTATTATCTGTGGTATGGTATAAGACCATTGTCCTTCTCAGTGGTTAGGCGTAGGCAGTCCACCCACCTACGATGTCACGACCCGACGGATATCATAATCTAAATCCAATCCTAAAGCCTCATATACACACGCATGTGTCACGATTGTTAGTGATTTTGGAAGGTAGAGTCCTATTCTAAATCTTTGTGCATATTATACTTTATATGTAGACTATTGATCCGCTCCGATTTCGCACGGGTATTAAATATATAGCCTACTCCACTATTTAATGGATGTTATTAAAAAAACCGCATCAAAATCCGTTGCGTAGTTTCAAAGATTTAAGCATACAAAGGGACATAGGGACAAAGAAAGCGACTTTGTTTTATACTATGTAGTGATGATTGACACCTAACGGCGTACTTAACTATTGCAAACATCATTAGTGGACTTGGACCCGTGTTACACAGGTAATAGTTAGTGCTTATAAATGGCGACATGGCTGACCACCTGTCACATTGAGTACTGACTATCTGGTCAACAAGTGGGTTTGAGGTTGCCATTACTTACTACCTTCGCAATAACCGAGATGAAAACCAGAACCTCTGTCTACTCCGCAAAGGTTATTGGTCGTGAACACGTTTGTTTTGTTGCATGAAAGAAATAAAAACACATATTTCCTTATACAAACTGTTTTTTTTTATTAAAAACGAAACGTCTTAAGACTAGAATCCGTAACTTACATTCTTTTAACTAAACTTAAGCTAAAATACAAGTTGTGGTATTAAATAATAAATCAGAAAAGTCTTAGCGTTACGTTATACAGCTATTTTAAAATATTTCCATCTCCTATTATGCATGCGACACTTAATCTAAACAAAAATATTCGTCTTTATTATTAACCACTTTCATATAATCAGGCACTACTCAACCCATACGGTGATATGGGATTGAAGATATCAGCTGTTAGCCTAAGTAGATGTCTCAGGCGATGAGTTAACAACCTATCACCATATAAACTCTAAATTCAAAACTTCTTTGGTTAACAATAACTAACGGGCTTGTGACAAATGACGATCGTTAATTACAATTAAACAATTCAATGAACAACATAGGCACTCTCTTTCACACTTATTGATGTAGACAAGGACGGAAGATCGTGATTTTACAGGCAGTTCCATTTTTAAACTGCTATTAACCTAAGAGTTCCCAAATCTCACTATAACCACCACCATTCTAAAAGATCTATACTAAGTAGTATAGATCATTGGTAGTATAGTATACCGAATGTATATGTATACTGATTTTTTATTTTTGCATATTATTAGCCATATATACATATATAATAGTGATGGTATATAGTGAGATTTTGAATCGGAACCAGAATTATAAGCTAAATAATACATTTATAACTAAATCTTAATTATGCACCAATATCTTTTTGCTTCTAAAATTGTATCAGTTCTTTAGTATTGATATTTAATGTTATACTTTTAAAAAGATAAAAAAATCAGTTACTTTGCTTATGTATATGGTATTTTTGATAGTGATATGAACTTAAAGAATTGACAGTAATTTTAGAAACAAAAAGAAAGTTGGATTCATTTTTGAATTCACGTCAAAATGTATCTAGTTTACTGAGTTACAAAATTGTAATTAATGGTATAATAACAACTTTTATAATATAAAATTTTCAATTTTCTATGTAGAGAAATCTAAAGCATTGTTTTAGATGAACAGAAAAACAAAATTTCGTTTTATTTCGTAACTCTCAACTATTCAATTTAACGTGAAACCAAAAACATATTAACATAAGGTGGGTATCAAAACTAAAAGCAAGTTAATGCAAAATAAAGAAATTTGCATCAAAATGTAATAGAATAAAATATCAGATCGTAAATTAACATTCTGACAGCAAAATAGAATATCCGAAAAAACGGATTTGCTAAAATGATGTCATAAGATTCAAATACAACTACTAATTATACGTGATTATATATTCTGGTAACAACTTTTAATTTGATGGTATGAAAGAGACAAACATATTTTTACAATAAACACTCTCTTTCATGCTTAGCGCTCGAAAATGGCGACTGTTTTTATATATTTGAGTATAGATGAAAAGCAATAACTACTTTTTTTCTAAATTACTTAATTTGTTGATATTTTTTGTGATAAATAACAAAATACTATCAGATCCTTAACTCACAATAATATAATGATATTCTCAAGTATTCGGACAAGAATCCTGCATGATTAATCGTTACTTGGTACGTTGAAGCTAAGTTACAATAACTTAACAGCTAAGTAAGCAGATAAGCCAAATGGCGTCGCTGACCGACTTAGCTAAGTTACTAGTACATTTGAATACACGAAACAGTTGTAAACGTCAATATTTACACTAAATAGTACAAAAATTACATGAACACAATATCGAAGGGTCATGTCTATTTCAAAATGGCCGACGTTCAATCACGTCATACGTGTTTACGAAAAGGTTTTACCCAAAACAAGTACTTACTACAAAACTGACATAAGTTATTTTTTCACAAATTTCAAAGTCATTTATTTAAAATGAACAATAAATTTATTAAAAATAAAAAGTAGGTCGAATCAAAATTGTAAAATTACCAATTTAGAAGGTGATTTTCTACATTTATTTCCCATAGAAAGGAAGTCCGTTCTAACTGAATTATAACTGACTTTCTCTTAAGATGTCAGTGAACTTATTATGTGATGTAATAAACGAAGCTCAGCGTTCTCGTACAATCACTTTTGCTTTCATTACTATTGACACAGTTTCTAAAGTTTACTTTAACTTCAACTCATACCCTGAACAATAAAGAGATGAGTGTACAAAATTGTGCTTTATATAAGTACTCTTTATACTATGTATGGCCACAAAGACTTAATATACTCAGGTTTTAAAGTTAAACACGATTGCGAAACGAGCTGCAGAGAATCGAATGTTAAATGCCAATACGGCGCTGGCATACAACAATTGGGTTACGTCATCTCTGACCTCTATTCCACTGAGATGCTTACAAGCGAAACCTCAACATTCCATTTAATACTGAGCTTATGCAAGACTTTATTTATCAGTGAACAACTTTATTTAGTTTATATTTGCTTACTTAACTTTTAAACTATTTTATTTTGTAAAAAAATGATTATTATTTTTTTGGAAAATTTAACTTATGTCAGTTGTGTAGCAAAGCAATATATTTCGTTATTTGTTGTTTGGATCGAGTCGACTACGGCATGGCATACTCGAATGATCACCTCGTGTCGAAGTTTCGCTTTTCACACCCTAAATGCTGACTGGAGGTGTCTGTAACAAAAGAAAAGTAAATTTAGTATTCATTTGCTTACTTCTTAGCATATAAAATAAGCTAAACCTGTAAACAATTCGATACGATATTGAAAATATTGCTTGTTGATTTATGTAAACATATATCTTTATAAACATATTTATTGACCGCTTTACTTCCCTAAAGGGATAGGCAGAGATAATCGCCACTTTTAATCTCTGACAAATCTCACATCTAATAACATGACCATCTGTTCTTCACACTACATACACCACACGATAAATATCTCCCTATATATATTCTATATCTAGATTTATATAACATATATATGTATATATTCTATATTTAGATTTATATAGCATATATAAACTGTCTAAACAGCTAAATACTTAAAGATTACACTTCATACCATATTTATACCCAAAAATTCTGTCTATTAATACTCTGCATTTACAACTTCTATACAGAAAGTTTCTACCGCTGTATTAACTGCATTTACCCATTAAAAGCCCCTCTGCAAGGTAATATTACGCCCGAGTGACCTCTCCGAATAGACACGGCGCTTCAATGCAACTTTTTCGCCTCTACGGCGACATGGTTTGTGACCACGATAGGTACTTGTCTATTTGGAGGTAAATACTGTATTTGCATAGATTAAAGTATGTACTGGGTGTAATTGAGAATTAGTGATTATAAGGTAACTATTACAAGTATTAAGAAGCTTGATGATATTGAGAGTTATATGCTTAATGAGAGAATTACATACGTACATACACTTAACGCGTATTTCTTGTGTTTAAATTTTTTATACGTGTAGTTCGGTTTAGGTCACGGAAAACAATATTTAACAATAAAATACAATTTTAGTTTATAGATTGCGCAAACATTATTAAAGTTAAATATATATGATTGTTTTAATAGATATGTAGGGCTAAAGCTAATCAAATGATAGTTCTAATAGGCATATACTTATAGTACTAATGACCTAGTCTTTTAATCACTTAACACAATGTAATTTGATAAAGGCAGCTGTTAACATTCTATTCTAGACCCCGATAACATACATACATACACATCACGCCTGATTCCCTGTAGAGGGGTAGGCAGAGATCACGGATCACCATTTGTCCCGATCCTGACAGACCACTTTCGCTTCATTTACACTCATCTCCTCATACACACTTGGCGGTTGTAGGTACTCCTAACGGCACCCTTATTCAATATAGCGTCTATCCGACTGTTATATGTCTTATTGGGCCGGCCCCTACGTAACCGTAATTACTAACCATTCTAAGTCTTAACTATGAATGCACCATTTCATCTCGCAAGAACCATAGGCATTGAGTAACGTTATTACTTTGTACATTTTATCAACGAACTGCAAGTAATAACTTAGAGGCGAACTAGGTAACCTAACATAAACCTAGATTTCAAATGAAACCTAGGCATAACGATAAAAGAGCGATAAATCCTAGAAAATTATTAGGTTCATATTAATAAATGCATTTTGCAATTTAAATACAATATTTAGATGAATTTGTTCACAGCTTACCATGAGACATGAGTAATATTTAGTTCTTATAGAGTGATGTACTAACATCCCATAAACAGATTATACTAAATACAAGTAAATAGTTGTGCTTTTTTTCATATGGTTAAGTTAATAAAATAATGTTAACCAACTATGTACCGTTCTTCCTAGCATGTCGTAAGCGGCAACAAAGGGACTAGTAGTAAATAGAATATATTGGGCAATGGGCTAGTAACCTGTTACCATTGTTCTATATGACATGACAACCGCAATATTCATGCTAAAACGTAATCAAGAATATGTATGAAAACATGTTCTCGTCTCAAGGACTTAAATGTAAAGATGTATGTAAAACCCTACAAGACACTGAAGTTCTATCTACCCTTAGAAACTAAATATAATTAATTTGACGACCTCCTAAACGCTAATCATGAGGTCCCGGGTTTGATTCCCGGTGGAGGCAGAGTTAAGAACTACGCTTTTCTACTGCTTTCCAGTCTGGTCGTTTATTATACATATTATATGCGATAATACATATATTTATATATGCATAATAAGTAGTTTCTTAAACATACGTTAACTAGTACCCTTAACACAAGTCTTAAATGCACTTACCAAGGGGCTAGTTCATTTGGTGTAATAATGTCTAAATATTATTATTATAATATACGTGATGCATATGCAATAAAGCAACAGGTATCAATAACTCTAACGATGATGTCAGATATTAATTTTAAGCAATCCTCGCGTTTTGGCAACAAAAACTGAATATAATCTCGAGAGTAATTAACCTTTGCTTGCAGAGGTCATTGGGACGACCTCTAGTCGGAGATGGGCTGACAATCCATGATGTAGACAGCTTAAAAGACGGTTATGTATATGCCTTTCTTATTCGAATGTGTAAAAGGTGAAGGAGTGTAGAGTTGTGTTTGGTTGTTTATTGGTATAAGTTCGTAATTGTTGTTATAAACTATGTTACTAATCGCAGTAAATCATACTTAAATTTCAAAAAGTTGACTAGATAAATTGAAAAAACACTATATGTATTTTCATATGATTTTAAATACAAACTACGAGCTAGCTTGCAAACTAGCTGCCATTCTTCCCGGTATACCGTAGGAGGCGACTAATGGACAAGGGCTTAATGGAATCTGTTGGGCGATGGGCTAGCAACCTTTTACATAACAACCCCAATATTCATGCTACAAAGTGACATAGAAGATCGTGTTTCCAACATTCTATCCACCCGAAAGTGATTAAAGGACGTCAATATATGTATATATGTTGACTAACTAACTCCTATTCCCTTATTCTCTCTATATTTGTTAATCTGGGACTAAATAACCCGTAACCAGCTGCGTACAAACGTGAAGGATATGACTAAATCCTCCGACTTGACCTCTGGCAGTTAGGAGGCACTTGATCCCTCTAATTGACCCTGAGGTCAAACCAATTGTCCCCTGCGTATGGTGAAATGACTGACGCATTCGTCAATTTGATTACCGGGTCATTGCATTAGTTTTAATTGAGTGTCTGCGAGTGTGAATGGCTTTAAAACATATGTATATATACTAGCGACCCGCTCCGGCTTCGCACGGGTATAAACTATATAGCCTACTCCACTATTGAATGGATGCTGTTATACATATAAACCTTCCTCTTGAATCACTCTATCTATTAAAAAAATCATCAAAATCCGTTGCGTAGTTTCAAAGATTTAAGCATACAAAGGGACATAGGGACAGAGAAAGCGACTTTGTTTTATACTATGTAGTGATGTAATACACTTCAGGACTATTCATGTTGCAGATGGAATAACAATTGCTTTTAGCTAATGTATTTTTATAGCGAAAATGTACGTAGAAAATTAGACAACTTCATTTCTATTGGTTGGTTTCGGAGTTTGAACCTTGCACCCAATGGTACAACGACAGCCATCCTGACAAATCTTCTTTGCCTCATCCATACCCAATAACCTTCTCATACATGCTCTTCTGTTCTTCACTACGTACACGTTTAGAAGACCACGCCTTATATCCCTGTAGAAGGGTAGGCAGAGACGGATCCCCATTTGTCCCGATCCTGACAGACCACTTTCGTTTCATCGACACTTATACATCTTCTCATACAAACTCGGCTGTTATATAAACTTCTAACGTCACCCTTTTTCAATATAGCGTCTATCTGACTATCATATGTCTTATTGGGCAGGCCCCTACGTAACGGTCCTTCCACTACGTATATAAGTCACCAAAATGGGCTGTTACCTCGCAAATTGACAGTTCAGTGGAAGACAAACCTAATGACGTCATTACTTATAATGGAGTTATAATTAGAGCTTTAATAGGTCATCGCGTTAGCACTAATGGCTTAAAGCGATAAGGAACACCGTGCTAGAAAGGTAATAGGTAAATACGTAGGCTGTATATGTAGAGATGTATGAATGTGGAAAAGGTGACGTTAGAAGTACAGTCAGCGTTAAAAGTGCAGTCCCAGTAACTTTTTATAAGGTTTAAGTTCATAAGAACAAAAGACAATTATTACATTTTAAAACTGGCGCCACTATGCATTGTCATGGCTACTATACGTTCGCGTGCTTCGAAATGAAAAATATTGTCTTTTGTTCTTATAAACGTAATGTTATAAAAAGTTACAGTGACTGCTCTTTTAGCGTTGACTGTACGTATAACCACCGTGTATGTATGTAGTGTATGGATGTAAATGAAGCGAAAGTGGTTTGTGATCGTGACTGTGTGAACTAGAAAGTCCATTGGTCACTTTTAGCATGATAATGTAAGAATAAGGGAATTATATAGGACTTTTATGTCTACTTTACTTAAAATTAATCATAGTGATAATTGACAGACGACATTATTAATTTGATTAATGGCGTACTTGTTATCAAGATCAAATTAGAGACATTCTTCTCAAGGCGGGTGTACTCAGTATGAAGAATAGAAGAGCATGTATGAGAAGGTTAATAGATGTGAGTGAAGCAAGAGAGATTTGTCACCCGTTCCAGGTGGCGATCGATACTCTCTGCCTATCCCCGTAGGGACGTTAAAGGTTGACTATATGTTTGTATTTATGTTAATTACGGAGATTGATACACTAATTTCTTGCTTTTCCATCAATTGTCAAAAAGAGGTACAAAACAGTATTGAATATTAAAAGATCACAGATATTTTTATGAAATAATTAAATAATATTATGTTATATAAATAGTTTTGAATGAACATAGCCTTTTACAATGACGTCAGCAATCGCTGTAACCTACTGAACTAACAAAAGACTTAACAATAGAGTATCAAAAGTAACTGAAACTAAGATTGACTTAATCTTTTCGTTCATACCTTATATAACTTAACCTATAGAACGTTATCTTTCTAGTCCACAGACCAGTTTCGCCATAACCTGTTACTTTTACTCCTTATTTGAGTTTGTTCTAGAAAAGTTTGTTTCCTGTCCCAAGCGTGTTTTTTTACATAACCTGCAAGGTATGAGAAGGGCTTTAGTCCTCTAATGCTTTTTACAAATTACAGTTCAATATCAGATCATAATAATAAAAGTAGTAATAGTGTGAAGTTGGTAGTAAGTAGTAAATAACCAAAAGTGACAAGTACCGCAATTTTTTAAGAGAAATTTGACACTTTTAGTCATCTTTTAAAATATATATATCTCTCTGTGTTAGTTTAATCACTACATAGTATAAAACAAAGCCGTTTTCTCTGTCCCTATGTCCCTTTGTATGCTTAAATCTTTGAAACTACGCAACGGATTTTTATTCGGTTTTTTTTAATAGATAGAGTGATTCAAGAGGAAGGTTTATATGTATAATAACATCTATTCAATAGCCAGAAGTACGAAGCCGGAGCGGGTCGCTAGTATGTATATAAAATACATATGAGTATTATTTCTCGGCTTGACACTTAAGGTATTAACAGACATTTATAAGAATGTGAGTGTGTATGTATAATAAACATATACAGCCAGATAAATCTTACATCTCCATTTTTCTAATAGCGAACCACTTTCTCTTCCTTAACATCCATACACCTCATACACATTCTACGATTATAAGTTCTTAAACATAAGTTGACGCAAATACATTAATATATTCACGCTTCTACTTTCCTAACGGGTTAGACAGACACTATCGATTACCACCTTTAAAATCCTGACAAATCTCTCTCGACTCACACTCATTAACCTTCTCACACGCTCTTCTGTTCTTCACTACTAACACCCGCCTTGAAAAGAATGTCTCCAATTCAATCTATATATATGACGGAAATGTTGGTCTTTTTCATCAACATACACACACTATGAATATAGCTACCTATAGACTTAAAGAGAGATCGAATCTGTCGCAATAGTTGCGTGGGAGCGTTACGCAATGCCCCCATCACATTTAGCGAAGCGGTTCTCATACTCATAGAAAACTGGTTTCACTACCTCTCAAGACATTTTATAAGACACATGACGTCACGCCGTTTGAATGGAATGTTACTAATCGCCTTTCTATATAATGTCCTTCTATAACTTACGAAAATAACATCCTTGGTTACTTAGGATATGTATCGGGGTATATAAGAGTACCTATAACCAACGAGTGTGTATGAGGCTGGTGTATGAGTGTCAATGAAACGAAAGTGGTTTGTCAGGATCGGGACCGATGGGGATCCGTGATGTCTGCCTACCCTCAGGGAATCAGGCGTGATGTGTATGTATATATGTATGTACATACACATAACGCTCATTGCTCTAAAGAGATGTAGGCAGAGATCACGGATCCTCATCTGTCCCGATCCTGACAAGCCACTTTCGCTTCATTGACATTAACTTCCTTTAAACACACTCGGCGGTTAGAAGTACTTCTAACGTCACACTTTTTCAATATGGCGTCTCTCTGCTAATGTATGTAAATTTAAAATATAGGAATACAGGTTTCTAACACTCTGTTAAAAAGATTCCATTGATTGTCTAGTACTTTAAAAGTTTCCTTAAAGATACAGGGAAGAAAGGCAGCTAGTTAGCATTCTATTTACGTCCCAGACTAGCACAAGGCTTCTGAACGCTAATTATGAGGTCCAGAGTTCGATTCCCGGTGGAGACAGAGTTAAGAACTACGCTTTTCTTTTGCTTTCTAGTCTGGTTGTTGATTATACATGTATTTATCTATATATATATATATATATATATATATATATATATATATATATATATATATATATATATATATATATATATATATATATATATATAATATGTATATATTTCTTAAATATACGTTAACTAGTACTCTTAACACAAGTCTTAAATGAACTTACCAAAGGGCTAGTTCAATTGGTGTAATAGTCTCCTAAATATTATTATTATATGTGTAATTCTCTCTATTTCCTATAGTATATATTACTCGTAAAAATATGAGTAATGCAAAGGAAAATAGTCATAAAATGTATGTATATATGTACTTCTAGTAATGTGACTGACGTATAAATATCCTAAACTGACGTCAACCAACCACCTTATCAAGTATTTGACGTATTCACCAAGTGCATTTTATAACCTACTAGCGACCCGTTCTGGCTTCGCACGAGTATAAAATATATAGCCTACTCCACTATTTAATGTATTTTATCATGCAACGTCATATGATGACAAAATAAAGATCTTTACCTACGTATATATTTTATTACGCTATAAGGGTTCTCCATGTAATTACTTTTGATATTTATTAGCTTATAAAATTTAACTTATATATGTGTAAAGTATACATACATACTTTGTTTACAATAATATACTTTTTTACTCAAGATTGAAATTAGTAAAAAGTAGTATAAGTTTAAATGGCTATATATACCTTTGCAATGACGATGGTTTATTAGTTTAAGTTTATATATAGTTTCATACAGTTTAATATATATGTATAGTTTTTTTTTAGTGTGCAATGGAATGTTAATGTTCATTAACAGTACAAACATTCTTAAAACTTTGTTAACACGAAATAATATACAGCGAATATTATATAAGCAATATATCTCATATTAGATGTATACTTTGCCGTGAAATTAAAAAAACTATACAAATGTGAAAAAAATTTTAGATATATAAACCGCTAAGTTATTCACTAAGTTTTAAGCCCCGGAAGTAACACGCAATCTTAAAATGGAAAGTCACAAAAACCGGAAGTTCAGTTTTCCACCCAACTAAAAACAGTACCCAACACTGGCCAAGTGATGACACAAAGTGACCCAGTTATTTAATTGGTGATGAAATCTGGTCGACAGGTCAATTGTTTCATCATTAAACTAATTTTGAGTTATAACCGCCGAGAGTGTATGGGGAGGTGTATATACTTAATACAGTTTACGTAGTAATAAGACATAAAACAGTCAGGTAGACGCTATATTGAAAAAGGGTGACGTTAGGAGTACCTATAACCGCCTAGAGTGTATGAGAAGATGTCTGAGTGTCAATAAAGCGAAAGTGGTCTGTCAGGATCGGGACAAACGGGGATCCGTGATCTCTGCCTACCTCTACAGGGAATCAGGTGTGATGATCTTAGAACGAGAGTTCAATGGAATATATTGAGTTGTGATATCAATTTGTCAACTATATTCCATATTATATAATACGTCATTAAAACTCATATTAATTGAGGATATATTATGTATCCTAGGTTATATCAAGCCTAATAATAAATGAAGTTCTAATTTCAAAAATATTTGCTAAAATATCTTGATTGTTTACCTATCACGTTAGTTACTTGAATTCTAATTTCTCCTACCTCGATTGAAGATAAGGTCGTGAATATCTCTTACATTAGTACAAAAAACACTAATTGATAAAAGAACCCGTTTAATATGAATGTTGATAATGAATCATTAATGTTCTATTAGTATAATATTTAATGATCAAACTTGTTCCATTATATTAATATTACTTGGTTGAAAGTTATACATACGCATTCATATGTGTATATATCTATTATATATATAAACTCAAATGTTTTTATTCAACATAAGTACAAGTACAGTACATTGATTGAAAGTCAAAACATTTGCCTGACACTGGTTGTCTCTTAGCATTGAAATTCTTCCGTCGCGTTGGTTCGGAAGCCCTGGCTCGGAGAAGAACGAACAAGAAAATCCGGCTTTCAGGATTTTTTGCCCAATGCCAGTTACATATACATATACTCGTATATAAAGATGTATAATTAATCCTTTGCATTGTTAAGAGGACCATAAATTTTTAGTTAATATCTCTTTGATCATATATATGTATATATATATATATCGTGTATTGCCATAATTTTTTTATATTGGTGACAGGTTACTAACCCTTTATTCTATGGATCACTAGTCCCTAATTTGCCTTCTACGCCGGAATGAAAGGCAGTTAGTTAGCATCCATTTATGCATACATACACATCACGCCTGATTCCCTGTAGAAGAGGGATACGCGTCCCCATTTGCCCCGATCCTGATAGACCACTTTCGCTTCATTGACACTCATACACCTCAAACACACTCGGCGGTTATAGGTACTTCTAACGTCACCATTTTTCAATACGGCGTCTATCTGACTGTCATATGTCCTATTGGGCCGGCCCCTATGTAACCTTATTACGTTATTAGAATATTCATGGATATTCCCTTATGATGAGTAATGATAAAATTATTTTAAAAGGTCGGACGCCATAATTCCTGCCATTTTATAAATTGGTTAATTAAGAAATGAATTCATCACGTTATGTCATCATGTTAGAATTTTTGTAGGATACCCTAAGTTTATCCAGCTATACAACAATTTACACACATACATGTTTGTATTCATGTCCAGTATCTTTCAAAGGGGTAGATAAAACAAAGAGTTACCACATAGCTACATAGCTTAGGAATATTTGTGATCGTAGCCAACCTAAAACTTAGAAAGGCTTTAAAGACCCAAATTTCCATAGTCCGCTCTTACGATATTCTTATAAGATGGCAAAGTAGAATTTGTTAGTTATATTGATACACTGAGAAAGTTGTATGTGTGTTACACAATATAATGTAAACATAAGCTTTCACTCTCGTATCCATCTAAACAAATTCAACATTCCCTTACAAACTATGTAATAAAAGAGTCACTCACACTAAATCCATACGCCATTTTCATCAGCATTCCGTTTCGCCATCCGGCCGCTTCTCGTTGATGTAGTGTTCCACCTCCTCATAGGCCACGAATAGTCTCCAGGCTATCATGGCTCCAATGATCTCTGCGATGATCATCAAGAGTGACACCCCAGCCACCACGGAGCTGATGATCTTGGAGTAGACGGCGGCCACCTTGGCACAACCCAGTCTCTCATTAGCCTCCTTATCCGTGAAGTCACAGATGGCTCTGAAATAGCTGTCAGAGCAACAACTCAGTGGCAAATCGTTTCTCGAACTCCTGTAGTCTCTGGCATCGTTGGCACCGCAGCAACGCAACTTCCTCTCGATCTTGCCGAACGCATGGAACACGTCAGGGTTGGTCTTCGCGTTGTAGAAGCCGTCGTACACCGTGTCCTTGATGAAGCGATCCGTGTGGTCACTGTCCACGTAGACGAACACCAGAGTGGCTGCGATCGCCTGGCCTATGATAATCACTACCAAGAATATGCCGTAGAGCCCGATCAACCCCCTCGATTCCCTTTGGACGCCGCACCAGCCGCAAAAGGCAACAGAAATGATGGTCAGACCAAGAAGGATGAAGAACCAGGGCGCGATCTGGGGCCAGTAGACGCGGTAGTCGAGCAGGTAGTGGTTGTAGTTCCTCAGAGCCACGAACTCGGTTAGGTGGGCGAAGAACCAGATGGCGGTAGCGGCGGACGCGAGGCCGAACAGCGCGTAAAGAACGTTGAGCCCGTAGAGGGCGACACGGTACATCTCCTCCCTCATGTTGACGCGTGCGCACGGCGCGAAGGCTCACAAGCGAATGAGGCTGGCCTCGCGGAGTGGGGCTACGTTCACTTTTGGACCATGTCGCAGGTAGTGCGCGCGCGCTTTGGCCTTTGGCTGGTCACGATTTTAAGTGTACTAGCTGGACAAATTGGGGTTTGACTGGTTTTTTGTTGTTGGGTTTTGAGGCTTGTTATATTTTTTGGACCATTCATTAATAGATTTTTTAAATGTTTTTACAATAATATTTTGTTTTTTTTTTTAGAATATTATTGTTGACTGAATTAGAAATAAAACATGGTTTGACCAATCATATGTACAAACACATTTTTAATAACTTTTAAGGAATTGTGTAATAAAAAAATTCCGACTGAACATTGAGTAATAAACTGTTTGTGCAAGCAATATGTGCTTTTAATTGGCCATAGTATTTATGGAAAACCCTACCTAACCCTAAGATATTATTTAGTAGATGTGAGTATTACACGAGTAGAAATAGGCAAAGTAAAGTGACCTACAATAAAACACGATATTAAGGAAGACGTTAATTTGCGGTAATACAAATTCATACATTTTTACACCTTTACATACAAACATATATTCATGCCTCTATGTTCCTGAAGGTATAAGCAAAATCTATCGATCGCCACTTGGGTTCAGCACTCCATTTACCTACTCATGCATACTCTTCTGTTCTTCGTGCTTTGAAAAGCCTTGAGTTCCAATTTAACTTGTATATTTTTACGAGACCTACCCAGTCTATCACTACTCTCTACCTTGTCTCGAAAAATTCCTTGTAACCCTCCTTTCTTCCATCCGCTCCATGGTCCCAAACCACTTTTTTATACCTTTCTTTATTATGGTGTATCGTCTTTCATACAACATCGTTCACGAATGACGGTAGAATATCAATGCTAAGAGACAACCAGTGTCAGGCAAATGTTTTGACTTTCAATGAATGTACTGTACATGTACTTATGTTGAATGAAAACATTTGACTTTGACTAAAATGAAAATCTTTTTATTCAATATAAGGATCATAAAATCACTTATTGAAAGAAAAAAAAATATGTCATTAATATACACAAATTATTAAAATAAATCAAAATAACTTAATAAAACTAATGCCACTTCGTAAAGAAAAATCTCTGCAGAGAAGAGCCAAGAAACTCTGCAGACAATGTGTACATTAAACTTAATAATAATTCATTAGAACATTATCAAAGCTTCACATTCAACAAATTTTGATCATACTAAAAATACTAAAAGTAGGATTCACTGTGAAATATTAACATACAATGGTCTCATGATAGTATGAGAAGTAGTGGAAGTTTTAATACCGATCTCTTTCTGTCTAATAAGTTTTTTTGTTGTACACAAACAAGAAGCCCTTTAAAATTAATAATAATTACATATTAAAAAACTTAAAAGTGACCTAGGAGATAATTGTATGTTCACAGTTCTGTCCACCGCGGAATGGATTATAGGTTGTCAATGTGTATATATTTGTGTATGTAATGACAAATGGCTTAGAAAATATAAATCAAATAAATTCCTATTTTACTTTATATCACCATCCACGGCATAAAGTTTTAGCAAAATGATCTCCCGTCACGTTTGGTGAAAACCACGAACCAAATTTAAAGAGGACCCGGCGAAAGGAGCGGTCCCCGTTACGCGGTGCGGAGTCCAAATGGCGTGTTTTAATTGGTGCAGAGTCTAAAAATGTGTAGTAGAAAGAATATGCCTGATTTAATTGGCCGATGCCGTGTTTTGATTGGTTGTAATATCTTCCCTCTATCTCGCGTACCTCGTTTTACGCCGCGTAATGCCACGCTAGTTCAATACAAATATTGCGTAAGGCCCACTCCTCTTATTAATTACTCCATGGTGAAAACACATGTGACGAAAAAACTATGTGACTGTGATATAACTATTTTTCTCATAATAATCACTTATTAGCATGTTATTTTTAAGGCCGAAAGAAAAAAATTAGAAAATGGAGGTCTTTTTTTTTTTTTGGCGATGAAAATGGCTGAAATTGACCCCGTTTGATATGTACACTTTATACGAAATAACACTGTATATTACATATTCAAAATATTACATGTGTATTTAATTATTTAAAATGTCTCAAAAGCCACTCGTTGAGGTTTGATTTATTTTTTCGGGAGTAGAACAGTGTGCTATTTAATAAGTGTGTGTTTATTTAATATATTATCAAAAAATAATAATTTTACATCCTTAATTCCTTCAATTCCTTTAAAATTGATCAGAATTGATCTTTCAGTCTACTTTAGCATGCAATCATAACTATTGGGATTATGATCGTATTCTTAAAGTACTAGTGATTGAAAAATTTAACGAAATATTTTTTATTCATTATTCCACACACAAAACCAATTTCTTACATATATTTAAACTAAAAACCACACCTTACCAATTTATACCACAATTACACCCTACCCAACCGCCACAAACCTAGTCATTTCCAAAACGCCTGTTTCCGCGCATCCTCCGCGACTGTTTACGTTGAACAATATGTCATTTGCAGCATTGCATAACTGCCCATAGTCGCTTCGTATGCTTAAAACGTTTCGAAAATTTGTCAATAAGAACCTATTAGCATATCTATGGTCATATATGAGTATGCCAAACCGTGGACGTATGGGCGTATCGAATTTGTAGTTTACAATACATACCGTTGTATAAGTTAGGACGTGAATGGAATGCTAACTAGTTGCCTTTCGTCTACGTATAAGTGACAGGATAAGGTATGATGTATTTAGGTGATGGCCTAATATTGAATTATTATTGGTGAACACGTGGATTTGAGATGGCTATAGAATTTCTACCATCGCGATTGCAAATGGTCATAAAAGTGTTTTTCTTTTGTGATGGGTTGACAACCTGTGACAAATATTCCATATAAATACAATCTTAAACAATATCGCTCAAATAGATGATATTTTCTAAAAGGTTGACGTTAGAAGTACTTAAAACTGGTACAATACTAATGAAGATGTGTATGGCTGTCAATGAAACGAAACTAATTAGCTATAATCGAGAGAAATGGGGCTTCAAGATCTCTATCTACCCCTCTCTAAGGCAGACAGACGTGAAGTATGTATGTATATTTACAACTCGTGTACTTAAATTTGCAATGACTCAAGAAACAGCGGAAATAACTAATCTCTGCAGCATCTAGATGACAAATGACTCATTGGCTTTCTCATTTGTGTACATACTTTAGATCTTAATAAGCGATGAGCTGGCAATCTATCACAATTTCCTTCAAAATCAATCAGCCTATGTCAGTCTACTGCTGGACGTAGGCCTCCCCAAGGGTACAAATCACGATCACTCGTGGCCCTCAGCCAACCACTACCAGCGACCCTTTTCAGGTCATCGGTCCATCTAGCAGGGGGGGGCGTCCTACACTACGTTTACCGAGAACCGCTTAATTTTCTTACATACATACTTTTCTTCCCTAGGAGATAGGCAGAGCCTATGCATATACCGTCTCTACATCCAATTATGTACGAGTATCAATGAAGCGAAAGTGGTTTGTCTGGATCGGGACAGATCCGTGATCTCTGCCTACTCCTCTACAGGGAATCAGGCGTGATGTGTATGTATGTAGTAAGTAAGTGGAGACGATATATAGCAACATTGAATGGGTGAAAATCTCTCTAGCTTACTCACATACATTAACCTTCTTACATGCTCTTCTGTTCTTTACGCTTTAAGCCTAGTTCTTCACGGACTTTGTACAACTCTACCGTCTATCTTATACACCTTTCAGGCATCTATCTCGTATAGATATACAAACAAACGCGTTCACGACCATTAACCCAAGCGAGTCAGAGGTTCAGGTGTCCATCTTCGCAATCGTTGAGGTAGTAATTCTATGGCCACGTCGAACCCATGTTGACCAGATAGTCAGTGCTCAATGTGACAGGTGGTAAGCCATGTCGCCATTTACAAGCACTAACTATTACCTGTTCGGTTAGGTTAGGTCGGTTAGTCGAGGTTTTCCCTCACCGTAGTATTCAACGCATTACGGTGAGGGAAAACATCGTGAGGAAACCTACCTTATTATATGTATATTTATATTATTCAGCTATATATATGCTTTATTGAAAGAGACGTTAAGAGTACCTATAACCGCCGAGTGTGTATAAGAAATTGTATGAGTACAATAAAGCGAAAGTGGTCTATCACAAACGGGACAAAAGAGGATCTGTCATCTCTGTCTCCCCTCTACAGGGAATCAGGCATGATATGTATGTATGTATATTTATAGATTCTCATACTTCTACATAAGTACCTCAATCTATTTAAAACCCACCTATACATACTCACATCTTAATACGAATATCACGAAGCTTCCACGCTCTGGCGAACAGTAATCCCATGAGATAAGTACACGTGCATTAAATTAACCGTACCTATGTATTGAGGCCTTGGCCAAACAATAACAAAGCTACGTAGTTCCCCGCAGCTGGCCATAGATGGCGCTACAAGCACCGTTGTAAGCGAAGTAGGCTTCGATGGAATCGCATTCCATTGTTCATAGTGGAACGAATTGTGATTGCTAGTTTAAGTAGGGCAGGGGTTTCGGTGTTGTAATATTGTGAGTGTATTGAGTTTAAAGTGTAAATAGTTAGTATTTTTCTCTAAAGTTAAATAATTAACGTAGTTCTAGGACCTCTGTCTACCTGTCTTTGTGATAATGGTAACAGGATGGATTTGGGTATGGTATATCTATAAGTTCTTATTATAAATGCCATAATTAAAACGTAATTGAGCAAACGTGTCTTCCAGATTCTATGTAACCCTGATAGGGACAGAAGGACTTGAATATATGTACATACGATAATGTATGATATACATACATTTTTAATCCTTTAAGGGTGGATTTAAACTTGGAGACACAATAATATCTCCTACGTCACTTTTTAGTATGAACATTGGAGTTGTGTATCATGGAATATTCACGACAGGGTGCTAGCCCATCGCGCAATAGATGGCATTTATCCCTAGTCCCTTAATCGCCTACTACGACATCTTACAACAACGGCAGCTAGTTATCATTCTTTACAGCGAGGAAAAATATCGTGAGGAAACCTGCCTATTCTATGGAATAATAGTAAGCAATCTAAAGATGTAATCCACGTCATGTTTTTTAAACCATGAAACGTAGGTTTTAATGTGGCAATACATCACATATAATTTTGTCTAGTATCATTAACTTGCAGAAAGTTTAATCGAGCAAAAACCTTATTTATAACATACATACATCCATACGCTTCACGACTTGTGTATACACACTCCCTTTTTATTATGGCGGGGTAGTCAGAGGCTTCAATGCCCATCTCCGAAATTTCGAAGGCATGTTAGGTATGGGTCACTCGAAGCCCGCATATCACTAGTTAGACAGCACCCAACGTGATAGCTAGTGAACCGTATCGCCGTATATAGGTATTGACTATTACCTATCCTGAGGGATAGGCAGGTTATTTATAAAACAATACATAATCTGTCATTCTAAAGATAAACACACTAGTTAACTTATGACTTGTGATATTCATTTGATACTTAATTTATAGTATGTTTATAGGCATTTTGCTAGATGGGTTCAATTTCGGCAGTGCGATACATTGTTTTTTCATATACTACATAAATAAATATTTACGTTCTCACATCCCTATAGAGAAAAAACACTTAGAGACATGATAACTCTTGAGTCACTTTTAGTAACTAAACCGGGGTTGCGTTGACCTTAATTACGAACCATTGATAACAGATGGCTAGCTCATCATCCTATAGATTCTATTGACCCCTTGCCACCTCCTCACACGAGAAACGGCAGTATTAAACCTTTCTTTTTACGTATTGTACATGTATTACGCTACTTTAGGTTAATCGGTGTGATTAAAGCTAGAGAGATTTGTCA
The DNA here is from genome assembly GCA_030578115.1 of Leucoptera coffeella. Classification (NCBI taxonomy): domain Eukaryota; kingdom Metazoa; phylum Arthropoda; class Insecta; order Lepidoptera; family Lyonetiidae; genus Leucoptera; species Leucoptera coffeella. Next base: position 107,163 of record JAMBLF010000821.1, on the reverse strand, counting down.
CACGTACCAGGTGGCGATCGATAGTTTGCCTATCCCGTTGGGGACGTAGAGGCGTGAATATATGTGTTAATGTACTTAAGGTGCTGCAATAGGAATATTGGTGGTAGATCTAACTTTAAATAATACATATTCAGATGTATAGATAGATTTACTATGTAATAAAAACTTGAATCAAACTTCTTTTAAAAGATTGGGACAATTCAAGCCCACTACACCAGATAAGTTGGTATGAGACTATCACTGTTTATTAATACTCACTATTATATAATAATATATAATATTGAAGGTCACTATTACACCAATTGAACTAGCCCCTTGCTAAGTACATTTAAGACTTGTGTTAAGGGTACGAGTCAACGTATGTTTAAGAAATACGTTCATATTATACATGGATAAATACATGTACATATATATACCATATATAATCAACGACCAGACTGGAAAGCAGAAGAAAAGCGTAGTCCTATACTTTGCCTCCACCGGGAATCGAACCCGGAACTCACGATTAGCGTTCAGGTGGTTAACCAATCGCATCATGGAGATCGTCAAATAAGGTACATCCTGAGGTTCTGTCCACGTTCGAAAGGGAATGAATGTCGTGAATAAATATACATGTATGTACGTGTATGATAAATTAACAAGGGATAACTTAAGGAATAGAAAAACAAAAATTACGGTCAAATAAAATTTAATTTTAAACATAAATAAAACTTAAATTAACTTTTTTACACAAATTAGAGATTTTACGTTCAGATCATTCTAAATTAGGATCTTTTTCATTCATTCATTCGTTCTTACCATTCTCTAAATGCCTACACATTATCCATGACACAGATACAAACATAACCTACTTATTAATGTTTAAGGAATGTGATGTACACGTGTGTAATACTATGAAATGAAATACATACACAGAAAAATCTTAAGCTACTATTAATCACAATAATTTTTTAGTCTTTGAACAAAATATAATATTCGGTGGCACTGTGAATTTATTTATGTTATATAAAACATGGTAATGGTATATAAATTTATATAAAATTTATTTCTTTGGAATAAAATTACTATAGTAGTATTAATTTTACAATTAGTATGCTATAGCAACAGTTCCTTTTGTCACTACGAGATGGCATTATGTGCTAATTTGAACAAATCTCTTATCATTTTGTAACTTTACTATTTAGTAACTATTTTACTAATAACATATTTTGAAAGTACATTTATAAGTTATAAGCAAAGAACTTGTAAACTTCTGTTGTCAGTATTACGTAAGATCTTACAACTTTCCATTTTTCCAACGTTTTTGTTGAGACAACTTTCTATTTACACGGTTTGCCACCTGTCCCGTTGGGTGTACTCAAATGTTCATTGTGGCTGTAGCTACATTGTTTTGGACATATACCTTGGTAAGAACAATAGTTAGTTTAGTAGTAACTGTGTATTTCGTCAGCATTTTACAAAGTAAACAGATTTCTAAAGTATTTCGACCTCACGTAGCAAAAAGCATTAAGTTTTTGTACCAAGGCCATGAGAACTTTGTCAACCTTGTTATGCATATTGAGGCCGTTTTTTCTGTAATTTGATTTTAATACGTTCGCCCATACAAAAAACGTAAATGCTTTATGCTATATCACTTATGTATCGCCGTGTGATTTAATAACGTCAAACGAGCATGAATTTAAGGCATGTTTCTTACAACAACTTTTTGTTTCTTTATGATTATTCAAAGTTCTTACGAATAAAGTAGAGAATAATTCATATAGATTAAAATAATACAGTATCAATGTATATAAATATACAAAAAGTACATATATAAAAATACACTGCTTATGTATTTGAATTTAAAAAAAGAACAATATATCGCCCGCCATTATATGCGGAACCGGAAGTCTGTATGTCATAATGGAACTTCCGGTGACCGTTAGATTTGAATAATTGATAGAATACCATAACATAATACCTATTCAACTGATTTCATTCAATATTTGCTTTACTCTATGTAAAATGAAGGTTTAAATTGAAAAACTCAAAAAATGTTTGTAATACGTAAAAATATTTCTTTGTTTGCATTTAACAATCGTTTTTATAAAGAAAAACGTTTATTTTCTTCAATATTTACATGAATATTAAACAAATAATAATATAAATATATATTTTAACAGGTTTTCTTCCTCTTTACGATTAGTTTTTTACCTAATACATCTCCGAAAAACACACAAAATTATCGATGAGTCAAAACAACGTAATCATAACCAAAACACGTTTGCTGAAGAATTATTAGATTTTCATCAGTACTAAGCGATGACTAAAGGTTGTTTTGTATTTAGCACCTCTGGTGTTACGTTGGTAATATTACCAGGTTCGAATAATACATAGGTATTAGTATTATCCTCAAATGACTAGAGGAAATATTTATATAGAAACATTCTTGACGTCTGAATCATAATTCTTAATTTAGTTCAAAATGAATAGTTAGTAATTGTATAATACAATAGCTAGTTTATTTGTTACTAGTATCTGTGATAGTTAATGTTTAGTAAGTAATAGATCTATCATTCCAAAATACCTTAAGCTCTTTAATTACTTCTTACATGTCTTATTAAAGTATATTAATATACAATTTAGAATCTCATATCAACATATTTATTTACATGTCCAAAAATAGAGTACGAAATATTGTAAGTAGATACTAGTAAATACTCAATTTACTGTAAAATTTTTACGATGTTTACTTCTTGTTAATTTTATGATGTTTAGCGCATATTGAATGCAATTAAAAATTACTCCTAAATGGGGTCATGGCTATGAAATCGTCCTAATTTATCTATTAGCTAAGGTTCGATACTTTTAACGCAAATAGTGTATACATACATACATATACTATGCATTCATGCTTCTATTTCCTCAACTGGATAGATAGACTATCGATCGCCACCTTGAATGGGTGACAAATCTCTTTCGCTTCACTCACATCGATTAATCTTCTAATATATGCTCTTCTGTTTTTACCGAGAAGAATGTCTTTAAAATACACACGTTTTTAATTAATATGTACTCGTGTTTGTATTAATAAGAGCTTAGTACAATAATGTTGACCATTATTACAAAAGTTACTTTTATTTATAACTTTATTTAGTCTTTTATTGCATTTAGTCTTATAGTGGTATTCAACATCAATTTGGTTTTATTTTCTTTGGAAAATAATAAAAATTTGATGTGAATTGAAACCTATTCTACTCGGAAATGAGCGTTATAAAATTTCTCGACGTTTTCTCGTAAAAATATTACCGCTTTTTTACGAATCTGTCACAAAATTTATACTTGATACGAATTACTCTATCTTGAGTGAAAATCTTATTTCTTTCCTTCATTTTATGAACATTCTTACAAACCAAACACTACGAAAATCAGATCTAAGAAACATATCTCTTTTCCACTACAAAACTAAAATAATTATTTCTATCTAAGTTTACAACTTGGTAGTATTCTGTATTATGACTCAGTAAGATAATACTCATTCTTTCAAACTAGAAATATAAAACTACCAAGTATAAAACTTTTAAACTAAAGTTAACTAGTACCTTAAAGGCAGTGCAAAGATCTCAGTAGGTTTATTATCTCAGATTATCTAGTAATCCTAGCTTGATATTTACCTATTGTTACAGTATAAGCCGTCAAGTAAATTAGCTAACTATTATTATCTGAATAGTCTTAAAATAGCCCGATGATTCATACCAGCTATTACGAAGACTATTAATTAAGCATTATGATTCAGACTTAGTTAGAGATGTTTATTACAACATTGATATAAGGCGATAAAGGAACGTAAGATGTTTTGAATAAAATTTAGATTTTGTTGCAATATTCTTCAATTCTTTTAGGTAGTTACTATTTTGTTTTACTAGTTTAAACGGACAGTATAGTACAAAGTCTATTGTTGTTTTTCTGAGTCTATTAAAGTTAGTTTTAATTGGTTTTAAACGACTTAAATTCATGCTCTTGAATATTTTCTAAACTACATCACAAGTATTCAATATTTACTGCAGTACAGTTTATAGTTTATGCAACAGAAAAGTTTAGGTATTGTAACCTGTCGGTTGTTAAAGTAATTGGAAAAATCGATAAGCCATCTCGAAGTTTCAAAACAGTTTTATCGAGAACAATGCTACTTATTATAATGGATTTTTATCAATTATTTATATATTAGGCTAAAGCTCTTTCCCAATAACCTATATATCCACTTTCTGATAACTTAAGTTCGTTACTTACTGATTGACACTTGGAAGTAAACCTTAGGTATCATCTAAGTAACGAATATATAGGTCATAGGGAAAACACTAACTTAAATCTAGAATTAACACGAATCCCATTCTTCCTTCTACCATAAATACTGAGAGAAACTTAACTAGTAACTTACACGCTCACTGACACACAAAAGTCTTTAAATGCATTATTTTACACCTTCTAGCACTTGAAGCTAATCTTGAGTTTAGATCAATGCTTAGATCAGTACTTTTTCGCTTTCGGTTTCGTGTCTCGCTGCTAAACTGGCCATAGACCTTGCTTTGCGATCTAAAGCCTTAGATAGGCCTACAGCCACTGCTACCGCTATGCCACAGATGAAGGCAACTAAGATACAGGCAGCGGCTAGTACCTTGATCGCGATCCTCGCGTACTGCGTCGCCACTTCGCTGCAGCCGTGTCGTTCGTTCGCTAACTGATTCGAAAACCCACACTCTAAAGTATAAGGCTCGACAAATAAACCTCTGTAGTACACATCACAGCAAGACTGAGGGAAATAGTCCTTCCAATTCTTGTAATCTCTAGGAGAGTCCGCGCCGCAGCAGTGCAACCTTCTTTCTATGCTCCCGAAGGCGTTGGCGACATCCGGGTCGTTCTTCGACTGGAAATACACGTCCCATATCGTGTCCTTTATGAACTCATCCGTGTAGCGACTGTCAGCAAAGACCAAGGCGATCACGGCGACGGCTACAAAGCAAAACACTACCACGGATAAAGCGATGGCGTAGGTATGCAACAGGGTTCTCTTCTTCCTATTAGCGCCGGAGAATCCGCAGCAAACACAGCACAATACACACACGCCCACTATGATGAAGAGCCAGGGGATGGCTTGAGGCCAGTACACGCGGTAGTCCAGCAAATAGTGGTTGCTGTTACGCAGGCTAGCGAACAGTTGGACTTCGACAAAGAACCATAGAGCCGCGATCACTAAGCCGAGCGCGAGAACAGTTATGATAGAGTTGAGAATGTGCAAAGTACGGCGCGAGGCACTGATGGTCGACATGGTGGCGTGTGCACTGCGCGGGAGTCGGTTCACAAATGAGCGAGATGCCAGTGGCGACCCCTATTTATACGTTCTCGGCGCCTCAAGGATTACTTCCTAGTGAAGTACATGCAATGATTCACACGTTTTTTAATGATCTAATCCTTTTCTCGTAGTCTGTACACGGTTGTCGTAAAGCTTCGATGCTGACTCATTTGTTTTTGTTTGTTTATGGGAGTCTGGGTGGGATTTGGTTAGCCAATGCTGGTGCCTTGGTTATCGTGGTGTGATAATGGTAGATCTGGTGTTAATTTCAAGCTTAGGGACATAAATTTCTAGGCTTCGGTATAATGGGGTGGATGGGGCAAGCCTTCTCGTGGCCCACCCTGTGAGTAGCGGCCGAGCGACCAACGGCCGTGAAACCAATTGCCCCGGGGCTGCTCCATCTCCGTCGATGGACCCGACGGAGTCCTGGAGCAGCGGGTGCCGGGGACGGCTTCTTGGTGCCTTGGTCCCGGCACTGGGTTGTCCGTCTCTGGCTTTTGGGCGGGCCCGGCAATCGACGCGATTGCTGGGCAGGCAGCTTCTGCGCTGCCACCGTCAAATCTCGTAACCCTGTTCTGGAGTTTTTCTCTGGTCAGGGCCGAGGGTCTAAGGGGCTTGCTCCTTGGACCACGAGGAAGAAAACCTCTATAAAAAATTACTTGAGCCCGGGAAACTGGGCTCTGGAGATGGGCTGGGTGGTGGGGAGGGGGGGTCACGAAAGCGGAAAGCGTGACCTCCTCTCTCCCCTACCTAGGGCCGTGGGGTGGTAAGCTGGGGCTTGCCGCTCCTTCGCGTTCGGCCTAGAGGTGGTGTGCGCGTGTCCCGCGCGCCCCTCGGTGTTGGCTGGGTGGGGGGACCTTCACCTGGCCGGGGATGGGTTTGGCTTCGGCCGGACTGCGCCGGTGGGGTCGCGTGATGTTATGCTCACGCGTTCCCGCGACCCCGCCGAGTAAGGCGCCCCGGTGGACACCGTCAGGTTTTAGTCGGTTCGAGTCCGACATAACCCTCTGGCTCCCCAGGGCTGGAAGGGTATCCGTGGGGATTTCCTGACGTTAAAAAAAAAAAAAAAAAAAAAAGGCTTCGGTATAATAAATCCTTACTTAATATTAAGTTTTTTTAAGTTAAGTTAAGTATATGTTATATGTATGTTAAATTTGGTATATTAATGTTAAGCAGAGCTCTTCTATGGAATGGATTTATATTTACAACTTTACAATTATAGAATGTACAATATTATTTGATTAGCAAGTCCTATCTTTCTTAAAAAGACGATATATTTTCTATTTGCAATGTCATTTATTCAATCAAGTTGAAACAGTAACCTACTTTGAGCACCTGTATTATAATAATACGTCCTATACTATATTATAATCTGTTTGGGTTTAGCAAGGCGTATAAAATAAACATAGCTTACAAATGTTTTCATATGTAATCATTGATATAAGAATTAATAAAGACCGAACATTTAATAATTATTATAATAATTGTCCCGTGCTAGTCTGTGACATAAAAAGAATGCTAACTAGCTGCCGTTCTTCCCGGCATGTCGTAGGCGACTAAGGGACTAGGGGTAAATGGAGTCTATTGGGCTATAGGCTAGCAACCTATCATCTTTGCTCCATGATGATATCTCAACCCTAATATTTAGACTATAAAATGACCGAGGAGATATTATGTATCCGAGGTTCTGTCCACCTCGAAAGAGATTAAAGGACGTGAATGTTAATGTTAAGACACAATTACACCAATTGAACTAGAACTTGGACTTCTAGTACTGTGTACTCATCATAGTTTTAAGTATGCATTATTCTTATAAATATTTCAATACAAATACTTATTAGAAGTATTATAACTTTTACTAGTATCACAATTCACAATTCAACGTATCTTATTTCATATAAAGTATAATTTATACATATTTTACTCTTGGGGAGGCCTACGTCCAGCAGTGGACTGACATAGGCTGATTGACTGATACACATGATAATCATTTGGGACATTTTAATGAAAATATTGTTGAATGATATCTGCATCATTTGAGTATTTTTAATCGTATTTAGTAACACATTTAAAGCTTGTACATTTAAATGGATAATTAATTAATTACGTTAAAGTAATAGCATTGTATTTTCAATGAATTTTCGCTAATTAAACGTAGATTAATTACAGTACAGTTAGTATTGAATAGAACAATTATAATTACAAATTATATGATGATCATTATGTAATATAAGCTATTAATAAATAGGTGTTTTATGACAGGTACATTTCTGTTACTGTCAAACACGTTCAGGACCATTAATCCTTGCGGGGTAGTCAGAGGCTCAAGTGTCCATCTCCGCAATTGCGAAGGTAGTAATTCTATGATCACATCGAACCCACGCGTTGATCAAATAGTCAGTACTCAATGTGACAGGTGGTAAGCCATGTCGTTATTTACAAGCACTAACTATTTTACCTGTTCGGGGAACAGGTAGGTTTCCTCACGATATTTTCCGTCACCGTAGTATTCGAAGCATTTCGTAAATATGTTTTTATTACGAAAATATACATAGAAATTAATTAAACTTCATTTTCATTGCTACATGCAATTTCAATGCAAATCCCGCTTGGATTTGAAAATCTGTTAACTTATGTTATCAAGATTCGAACCCATAACCTCTGACTATAAACGATAAAGCTTAGTAACATTCTATTGAGGTCCAATAATAAATACATTCGTCATCTTAGGGTCAGAATATGCAAATGAACTACTACTACGGTCATATTGTTAGTGAGTCACAGAATTATACGTGCTTATGACGTCAGCGATAACAATTTATATTTGTTTCTGCTAGTCAAACTATGGTATGGGTTGTTAAAGTAGAAATAAAATTATACATATAATAACAATATTTATGACACTATACACCAATTGTACTAGCCCCTTGGTAAGTTCATTTAAGACTTGTGTTAAGGGTACTAGTCAACGTATATTTAAGAAATATATACATAACAAGTGGAGTTGGGCTGGTCACGTATGCAGAAGGACTGATGGTCGCTGGAGCAAAAAGGTCCAAGAGTGGAGACCGCGTCTCATTAAACGTAGTGTGGGGCGCCCCCCGGCAAGGTGGGAAGACGACCTGCGCAGGTTGGCCGGCATCGAATGGATGCGAACGGCCACTGACAGGGAGAAGTGGCGTCATTTTGGGGAGGCCTATGTCCAACAGTGGACTATTACAGGCTGATGATGATGATGATACATAGAAAAATACATACATGTATATAATCAACAACCAAACTAGAAAGCAGAAGAAAAGCCGGGTGGTAGTCCATCGTCCAATAGATTCAATTGACCTTTTACCTCTAAGTCACCTCTTACGATATGCTCTCTTTTCACATTCATACATTTTTCTATACTAGCCTGTACATTGAATGACTAAAGTATTCATTTCCTTTAATCACATTATATAGATATAATTAAACATCAATAGATATCAGACTATTATATAATATAGTCTATGTTATGAATAGTCAATTAGTTACAACTTATAAACAATTATATAACGAGTGTATTAGTTAATACTAATTTGATTTGAGTCAAGAGTCAAGAGAGATTTGTCACCCGTTCAATATGGCGATCAAAAGTCTGTCTATCACGTTAAGGAAGTACAGGCGTGAATATATGTATGTATTAATTAAAAACCTGTCTTTCTTGATGCCAATTGTCCTACGTTTAAAATGTCCCATCAATGAGGAAAAAGGTTTAATGGTGAGGAAAATATACAGTTTTGAAGTATGAATCATCATTGATTATGTATGTATAAATACCCATAACTTTATGTATCTTTTGAGGAATTTCTTTAATATAATTTCTCGAAACAATGATGCAGATATATATGTATATATAAGGTTTGGAAAAATGTGATAATATGAGAACTAGACAATGTATGTTTTATTCATTATTATATTACCTGGTATAATTTTACATATATTTTTAAAGACATAAAGGTTTTAGATAGCGAAAAATAATCTCTAATTCTCACGTTTGTTAGAAAATTTATACATTAATGACATCTTCCTTATACTAATACATACATTATATTCACGCCGCTACGTTCCCAATAGGTTAGGTAGAGACTATCGATCGCCACTTGGAACGATCCTGAAACATCTCTTGCTTCACTCACACCCATTAACCTTCTCATACGTGCTCTTCTGTTCTTCACTATGTAAACCCGCCTTGAGATGAATGTCTTCAATTTGATCTGTATAAGTTCAATGTAGTTATATATATTTTAGTTACAATAAGATTAACTAACGATATAACTTCAACGAGGACATAACACACAAAGATTACTCTTTTTACTTCGTATTAGTTACATTTTATTAGTCAATACAGTGTTTACTTTGCTACTATACAGGATGGCGCATTCAAAACGGTCAGTATGGAAAGTCTGAAACTATAAGAGATACGAAGATTTGTTCTTAGAAACCATGTCGCCAATTTTGATAAAAATAATAACTGCATTCATACTTTATTTGAAACAATAACTGTATCCAGTTCGGGAATCGAACCCGGTTGTTTTAAAAAATAAACTGTTCACTTTACATTTTATATATATATATATATATAGGTTTTGTAGGTCTTAAGCTGTAAATGTCTCTATGAAACATGATATCCAAAATGAATAAAATGCATTGTTTTGGCATACTTTAAAATGCGCCATACGTTTGGTACCAATCTTACCAATGGTCCGCAACCAAAAGTGGTCTTGTTCCATGAGAGGCTAATTAGTCCCATTAAACGAGTACACTGCACTCAAGGCGCACTCTCAATTAGTGAATCAGAATTGTATGTACGTACCTACATATGGTTCATACATACATACATACACTTAAGTCTGTAATTTTAAAAAAGGATAGAAAAATGTCTAAAGATTACATACATATACACATAAATATCAAATTATAGATTCTTTCACATCCTTCAATCACTTTTGTTTCATTGACACCCATACATCAACTCACACATTCGTCGTTTTTGTAGGTACTTCCAACGTCACCTTTTTAAGTGACTGAACTATAACTACTAAGTCACCGAACTTCTACACACTTCCAAAGGAACAGAAGGTCGTGAAGTACTTCTGCCTACCTCATCTGTGAATACACACGTGAATAGTTAAGTTTGGTGTCAAGAGCATTATTTTTAGGCCCCATTCAGATGGTAATTGCTGGTGACAATAGCACCACAAGTCATTATTCCTTGTGGGAAATTTACTATTGTGTGTGTGTGGTTGGACATATATGTACATACATATACATGTGAATAACTTTACATGTAAGTACATACATAAATCTACATATGCATTAACAACCGTATAATACTTTCGAGTTGGCCATCAATTGAGCATTGGCCACTCAAAACCTTCTTGTTCCTTGATAATCAGTATCCAACGTAACAGCTTACGAAGCAATAATACGTAATTAGATGGTTATGGCCAAATCTTTTACTAGTCTGCGATGACAACGATATTTTAATAACGACAATTTTAATATGAAAGGACTTGTACTTATATTGTATAAAAACATTTGTAAACTTACCTTATTTGTATATAAAAAGTACTTTTTTATTGTGGATGGGTAGATAGAGGCTTGATACTATTTAATTATGTGCGTAACTGAAAATCACATTTTATATTTAATCATTGGTACATGCCAGAGCTGGGAAACGAATCGAGGACTTTTAATAAGAAGCCAGAGGTCTTCCTTACTAGACTATAGCAGCTTTTAATGTTTTTATTTTAATGCTAACTTACTGCATTACAAATAGGCATTTCGAATAATACGATGGATTTTTTAGATTTAGATGGATTAGCAACCAGTCACCAATGTTCTACATGAATCCCATCTCGACCTCTATTCTAATGCTAAAAATTACAAAGTAAAAAGTAAAAGATTTGTCAGGATCAAGGAAAGCCAAATTCAATTTTTTTTGTAAGCATTCATATATTAGTTTGTAGCACTGAAACACTACACACTGTAGTATTTAGCCCTACGTTAAATCCACAAAAATATTATCTAATATTCACTTATTTTAATACCTTTGTAGGTGCTTAGAAGGTCTAGATTTTCTAATTCCTTTATTATTTTAGCCTAATTATCTTAATATGCGTATATAAATACATTCACGTCCTCTAATCCTTTTCGGGATGTACTAAATCAAGAAGACGATAATATCTCCAAGATCTCTTTTTAGCTGAAATATTTGGGTTGTGATCTTATATGGAACATTATTGGCAAGTTGCTAGCCTATCCAATAGATTCCATTAACCCTTAGTCCCTCCTACGACACGTGGTTCCCTGTAGAGGGGTAGGTAGAGTTCACGGATGTATGTTTGTCCCGATCCTGACAGACCACTTTCTCTTCATTGATATTCATACATCCTCTCATACACTCTCGGAGGTGATAGGTACTCCTAACGTCACCTTTTTTCAATATAGCGTCTATCTGACTGTTATACACCTTATTAGGCCGGCCCCTACGTAACCGCCCTTCCACTTCACTCATATATATTCCTTTTGTCAATCTACTATCATTCATCCGCATAACATGTCCAAACCATCGAAGCAAGCCCTTTTCAATCTTAGTCACTACATCTTCTTTCAAACCGCAATCTTCCGTTATCACACTATTTTTAATTATTAATTTTAATAGATATTACTACGATGAGGGAAAACATCATGAGAAAACCTACCTGTTCCCCGAACAGGTAATAATGCTTGTAATTGGCGACACAACTTACCACCTGTCACTTTGAGTACAGTCTATCTGGTCAACACGTGGGTTCGAGGTTGCCATAGAATTACTACTTTCGCAATTGCGGAGATGGACACCTGAACCTTGCAAGGGTTAATGGTCGTGAACAGGTATAAAATATATAGCCTACTCCAATATTTAATGGATGTCATTATACATATAAATCTTCCTCTTGAATCAATCTATCTATTAAAAAAACCGCATCAAAATCCGTTGCGTAGTTTTATAGATTTAAGCATACAAAGGGACATAGGGACAAAGAAAGCGACTTTGATTTATACTATGTAGTGATAAGTATTTTAGTATTACTGGTATTACTATAGTATAAAGGCAGACTATAGTCCAGCCTATACCTAGGTATAATTTGATAAACACACTCTCATCCAATGTCAACTTGGGCGCAGGTGTTAAGGAACAATGCTCCAAGTATATCCAACGAGAATACTTTATTCAAACACTTATTCTTGTACTCAACTTTAACTTAATCTAAACTACTGCTGAACTATTGAACTATATTACTGAAATATTGAACTTTCTAATATTATAACCATATGTCATAGCTTAATGCATATCTTAAACGTAATACTATTTACTCAAATCAACAATAAAATACTCTATATCAAAATTTACAAATAGAATCAAAAATGCACAAAAGTGATAATTGATAATGGCAGCAAACTACTGCTAGATTGACACCAATACTGAAGTGCGATTGAACTGTGATTGGGTAAAAAACATCAGTGGACTTGGGTCCATTTCTATCTCTATCATTCAAGTTGGTTATGTTCTATAAAAGTCAACTAGTTTTTTAGCAAAATAAAGGTTTGTCTTAATGTAAGTGGCGACATGGCTGACCACCTATCACATTGAGTACTGACTATCTGGTCCACACGTGGGTTCGAGGCGGCCATAGAATCACTACATTCGCAATTAGAGACATAGACTCTCGAACCTCTGACTATCCTGCAAGCTATAACTATCGTGAATGTTTTATATGACTATGTCTTCAACGACTTGATTATCGTGAATAAGACCTTCTTTACCCACGGGTATAGACAGACAATGAGGAGGCATGATTCGCTTCATAATGCTCGCTTCCTTTCCTTGAAAGACTATTATGTATAAAAAGACAAACGCGTTCACGACCATTAACCCTTGCGGGGTAGTCAGAGGTTCAGGCGTTCATCTCTGCAACTGCGCAGGTAGTAATTCTATGGCCACCTCGAACCCACGCGTTGACAAGATAGTCGGTACTCAATGTGACAGGTGGTAAGCCATGTCGACATTTATAAGCACTATTACCTGTTCGGGGAACAGATAGGTTACCTCACGATGGTTTCCCTCACCGTAATATTCGACGCATTACGTAAATATATTTTAATTACGAAAATGTACTTAGAAATCATTAAACTTCATTTCCATTGGTACATGCTCAAGTAGGATTTGAACCCCTTTACCCACTGATACAGAGTCAAGCCCCAAACAACTAAGCTACGTCGAATTACAACCTTATTATAAATTATTACCTTGTGTATATATACTATATCTTATGTCACTTTTTAGCATATATACAGAGGTTGTGATAGAAACTATTAGACAATGAACTAGTAACTTGTCACCAATGTTCCATATGACATCACAACCCCAATATTCATTCTAAAAATTGACCTGGGAAATATAATGCCTACATCATTCTGTCCGCCCCGAAATGGATTAAAGAGCATGTATGTATGTATAAAGTAGGTATGTATCACCTATTTTTTGCCAAAGTCACTCGTTGCTTCGATGACGCAGTAGTCCATTCAACTTCCTCTAACCTTGAGGGACCTTGTTCCATTGTTATCTTCGCTTGACCCACGTTCGATCCCCGGTGGGGGTATGGGAGGAAAAACTGTGTACAAGGTCTGTGTATGTGAGAATACGATTCACGACTGTTAAGCCTTGTGAAGTGGTCAGAGGTTTGTAAATATGGAGGTATAATGAATACAAGGTTCTGTCCTAGTAGAAATATAATATAAGGCGTGAAGCTTAATTAAATTAGAAGTATTCTTTCTTTGTAATTAATAACATACATGAATAAGAAGACAACGGTTTCACGACCTTTTAGCCTCGCGGGGTAGGCAGAGTTTCGAATGTCCATCACCGCAATTGCGCAGATATTAATTCTATGGCCGACTCGAACCCACGTGTTGACCAGATATTCGATACTCAATGTGACAGTTGGTAAGCCGTGTCACCATGTACAAGCACTGACTATTACCTGTTCCGAGGAATAGGTAGGTAACCTCACGATGTTTTCTTTCTCTATAATTGGTGCATTCATGCATATGTTACATAATATGTATGTTTGTGAGACGGGTGTAAATAGTGTGAAGAACATGTGTAAAATCAACGTCAACAGCCTCTATCCATCCACTTAGGAAAGAAGAGGCTTGAATATATATATATACATAGTATATATATATATGTATGTACACCCACACAAAACATTCTAATTAATAGCGGCCAACCACTTGAGTTGACGAGTCTCATACATTGCGCGTGGGAGGTAGGACTCGCTCCATTGGTTTGTAATAAAGCAAGCAATGGATAACGATCACGATTATAAAGGACTTAAGGTATACAGTGCTGGTTGGGAAGTCAATAGAATTCTAACTAGCTGCCATTCTGCATTCTTCTGTCATAGAAGGATTTAAGCGGTTCTCGAATGGCGAACGCGTCTCGGTTAACGTAGTGTAGGACGCCCCCTGCCAGATGGACTGATGACCTGAAAAAGGTCGCTGGTAGTGGTTGGCTGAGGGCCACGAGTGATCGTGTTTTGTATACCCTTGGGGAGGCCTACGTCCAGCAGTGGACTGACATAGGCTGATTGATTGATTCAGAAGGGATAGGCTAGAAGTCAATGGAATCTATTGAGCGAGGGGATAGCAACCTGTCAGTAAAATTCTGTCACAATTTCAATGTTAAGAGTGACCAATGCAACATATATCTCCATGTCTGTGTTTACCTTCAAAGAGATTGAAGAACGTTATTGTATATGTTATATTTACTCCGAATTGAATCTGGTACTTAAATTTAAAGCTAGCGTATAAACTAAGATATATTTCCCCGTGCTAGCTGGGACGTAGAAAGCATGCTAACTAGCTGCCGTTCTTCGCGGATTAGTGTATGAGACGATTGAAGGACAAAGAAATTAAATCCATTTGGCTATAGGCTAGCAACTTGTCACCAATGTTCCTACTGACATCACAAACCCAATATTCTTGCTAAAAAGTGTCATAGGAGATATTAGTGTCTCCGAAGTTCTACCCAACTCAAAAGGGATTAAAGGACGTGAATGTATACGTAAAAGATTAAGAGCTCCGTAGATTTCCGCCGAGCTGGACGCCGGGATCTCCACGGCACACACTAATTGACGGACATTTAATTCTGATTGGTAATTTTAATATAATAACTTAGTCTTGTATAACATTCTTCTTATTTAATTTTTATTGTATAATTGTTCGTCGGTACTATTGTGTCATTTAACATATTGTGGAGTTCAATAAAGGATTATTATTATTAGTCCATCGTCCAATCTTTCTTACTTCCCTATAAGCTATAGCAACGGAGTTACTCGTGCAATAATATCCAAATTTAGACCATATTCATTTGACTACAGACGTTGAATTTAGCATCCAATTAAATTGGTTGCTAGCCCATCATTATGTTTACTATTACGCTGAGGGAAAACATCGTGAAGAGACCTACCTATTCCTCGAACAGGCAATAGTTAGTGCTTGTAAATGGCGACATGTCTGACCACCTGTCACATCGAGTACTGACTTAGTCAAAACGTGGGTTCGAGGTGGCCATAGAATGACTACCTTCGCAATTGCGGAGATGGACACCTGAACCTCTGACTACTCTGCAAGGGTTGAAGGTCGTGAATGCGTTTGTCTTATGACTCTGCCTATAGCTTAAGTGGCTTGGGTGCCTGCAGAGCTGGAGTCATACAGCCTGTGTGCAACGATCTCCAATTTTCTTAAACAAAGACAAACGCGACAAAGAGGTTCAGGTGTCCATCTCCGCAATTACGAAAGTAGTAATTCTATGGCCACCTCGAATCCACGTGTTGACCAAATCAGTACTCAATGTGACAGCTGGTAAGCCATGTCGCCATTAACAAGCACTAACTATTACCTGTTCGGGGAGCAAGTAGGTTTTCTCACGATGTTTTCCCTCACTGTAGTATTCAGTGCATTTAGGAAATGTAATTTTATAACGAAAATGTACACAAACTTCATTTCCATTGATACATGCACCAGCGAAATTTGAACCTCGTACCTACTGATATAGATAAGTATATTTCCGAAACAGAGTCAATATTTTAGGCATGTATTTGTCTGAGCAGAAGGTATAATTATGTCGTTAATTAACTATCATTGGGTGGGGTTTAGGGTGCTACTAAATAGAGGAGGAAGCGATTTAATATTAATAATAACCCTTAGCTAGTATAGTATTTAAGAATTAAGCACAATTAAAAATGTTAATTCAGGGTCCCAATCACTATATACATAGATTTTCTCAATAATAAATTACTTTACAACAGTCGTCTATGGTTTGTCAACAAAGTCAGCAGCGCAGTGAAAGTTGGAAATACAAATATTTATTTTCGGTAGAATATTTAGTCAGTTGTGATGCCAAATTGGCTAAATATCCTTGCTTTAGGATTACATTTGGATCCTCAACTGGAACGAACCGAAGAGCAAGGAAGAGAAGAATTGGAGCTTCGATTTCGTTTTTCTTCGGTTGTAGCGGCTGGCTGCGTTGGTGTAACCATGGCGATGGAATAACAAGAAGTTCAAACGCCGTGGCATCAGTGTTTGTACTTCAGCCAACATAACCTTAGTGGTGAAGAATAAATAAAAAAATCTTTTCAACAAAAATGCACTGCTGCTCTGATTAGGAAAATTATCAAGAGGATTCTCACCTATTCCTTAGAACAGATAAAATAACTATTCCTTGTAAATGGTGACATGGATTACCACCTGTCACATTGAGTACTATCTGGTCAACACGTGGATTCGAGGTGGCCATAGAATTACTACCTTCATAATTGCGGAGATGGACACGAGAACCTCTGACTACCCTGCAAGGGTTAAGTTTTGTGTTAATGTTTGTCTTATTATATGTATGTATATTTGTCCTGTGCTAAACGTCTGGGACGTAAAAAGAAGGCTAAATAACTGCTGTTCTTCCCAGCATGTCGTAGGAGGCGACTAAGGGACTAGGGATGAATGAAATTTATTGGTGTATACCCTAATATTCATGCTAAAAGTGACCTAGATGATATTATATCTCTGAGGTTCTGTCCACACCGAAAGGGATTCAAGGACGTGAATGTATATGTATGTATGTTTATTTACCCGCTATTCGTCTCACTGTATCCGCTACCTTTAAGTCTGTTGGGGTAATAATTGGAGTAGTTCTTATTACTCTTCTGCAAGGTTGAATTCATTCGAGCCTCTGGCAATCGGAAATAGATTTCGGTACCTTTAGTAGGTGATTCAACCACTTCCATTACATACCTATCATACACATCATATCATACACACGTCCTTAAATGAACATGAGGTGGACAGAATCTCAAAGACATACATTTATCTCGTTAGTATGAAAGGAACAGTAATTTCTTTATACACAGATTTAAACAAATAAAAATTAAATTATATAGAAAATATCTTTGTAGTCATTACTATAACGATTTATACGTTGATGGCATTTACCTCTGAATAGCAATGCTAATTTTTTGAGAGAAGAATGCGCCAGCCCTATCATTCATATCATATTATAGAATTAGCACAGAAAATGTAATATTTTACGAGGTATTCGTATCTGATTTGTTAAGGAACTTTAGCAACAGATTGCTAGTCCATCACCCTATTCCATTGATACCTAATCCCTAAGTCGCCTCCTATTACTTGCAGAAAAACAGCTAGTAAACAGTTCTGTCTACGTTTTAATCTAATAGGTGACATTTTATATTATTCAGAAGTCAAAGCACACCATTAATACATCTATATCATTCATTACAAAACATCATAGGATTTTCATCTACCTATCTATAGTAAAATATATTCAATTTTTTCTGTTTGGTTTAGTTGGTTTCTTTAGGTATATATCTGCTATCATTATTTTATAACTTGTTTGTTTTTGTTCTCAGTGAAACATATGTAATGTAGTAAACTTAATTATTAAGCATATACTCTGAATTTGACGACCGCCGTGGCGCGATCGGTTAGACACCTGAACGCTAATTCGTGAGGTCCCAAATTTGATTCCCGGTGGAGGTAGAGTAAAGAACTACGCTTTTCTTCTGCTTTCCAGTCTGGTCGTTGATTATATATGCTATATATGTATGTATCTATATATAATATGTATATATTTCTTAAATATACGTTGACTAGTACCCTTAACACAAGTCTTAAATGTACTTACCAAGGGGCTGGTTCAATTGGTGTAATAATGTCCAAATATTATTATGATTAATTACTGTATCTATAACTGGTTTGTTACTGTTTTGTTTCCTTTTAAATAAATAGACATACATACTTGAACTTAACAGACATAAGAATACTATTATAGACTCAACCATGAATGAATCCTATCCGCATATTTACCTCTACAAGTAGCTTGATAAATGAATCACGAGAAAACCGGTCCCACTTCGCGGAAACCAACTGACTCATAGAGCAGATAGGCACATAGTTTGGTCTAGTATTAAGTTATGAATGGCGTGAGTCACGAATGAGTATTTTACTATTTGCCTACTATTACACACATATAGATAAAGACATATACAAATAATTACAAATAGTGTAATAAGGTTTGAAAGAAGCTGTAGTGACTAAGATTGAAAAGAGCATGCTTTGATGGTTTGGACATGTCATGCGGATGAATAATAGCAGATTGACAAAAGGAATATATGTAGGTGAAGTGGAAGGTATCTTAAATAGGGGCCAGCCCAATAAGACATAAGACAGTCAGATATACGCCATATTGAAAAAGGGTGACGTTAGAAGTACCTATAACCACCGAGTGTAAGAGAAGTGTCAATGAAGCGAATGTGGTTTGTCAGTGAGACAGATGGGGATCCGTGATCTCTCTACCTCTCTACAGGGTATCAGGCGTGATGTGTATGTATGTATAGATAAAGACTGTGGTAGTATTAAACCTGGCATCTCGGAGGTAACTAAGAGAGTAGAGCTAAATAGATAAATAGGGTGATGGGCTATTAACCTGTCATTAATGGAGTATTAATACCATTAAAACTCAGATAGTGATGTTGAAGATCATTTGGAGTTACTTATTTTTGTTCTAGATAATGTCTCCAAGGTTTCGTCGCTAAACCTATTAAAGCTATTAAGTTATTAGATTAGTTTAAATAGTAGTAGTAATATTTATGTTTATATTTTGTAAACGCGTTTAGGTTTTCCCTGTTAGGTATGTGATAGGTACCAGACCCATGGAGTAATTAATAAGAGGAGTGGGCCTTATGCAGTATTTTTATGGAAACTAGCGTGGCACTACGCGGGGTGAAACGAAGTACGCGGGATGGAGGGGAGATATTACAACAAATCAAAACACGGCATCGGCCAATCAAATTAGGTATCTTCTTTCTACTACACATTTTTAGACTTCGCACCAATTAAAACACGCCGTTTGGCCTCCGCACCGCGTAACGGGGACCGCTCCTTACGCCGCGCCGGGTCCTCTTTATATTTGATTCGTGTATCAGACCACAATATTGTACATGGAAATCCAAATAAATTATGTTCCATTGGTTTCATTCGTTTTTGTCTTTCAATAAGTGATTTCATGATTTTATGTTGAATAAAAAGCACTTCAAAAACATTTCATTACATACTCATACATGCTCAGACGGTGACTGAACTTTGAACCTACTGATTCAAAATCAAATCATTGAGCTTAATACCTCCGCGATTGCGGAGATGGATACCTGAACCTCTGACTACGCCGCATGGGTTAAGGGTCGTGCACGCGTTTGTCTTCTTGTCATTGAGCTTCACCAAACTAATATACATACATAGATACATACACATCACGCCTGATTCCCTGTAGAGGGGTAGGCAGAGATCATGGATCCCCATTTGTTCCAATCCTGACAGACCACTTTCGCTTCATTGACACTCATACATCTTCTCATACACTCTCGGCCGTTATAGGTACCTAACGTCACCTTTTTTCAATATAACGTCTATCTGACTGTTAGTAATAGTAGTAATACATATTATATATGCTAAAAATATATAATATATATTATTTATTAACGTGCAACATTGAAATACAGCTAGTTCGCATTATTGACTAGCAAAGGACATCAAGGTCATACAACAAACATACATATACAGCCATTGACATAGCTTTTTGTATGTGTGTGTGTATGTGAGTCATCGTTTCAAGATGAATGACAAAGAGTATTCATGTTTTTCCTCGGAATCAAATTAAATAGTTTAGTGACGCATTCATAGGATGTGAGTACTAGTAGAATTTAGATTCATTCAATACATACATTTACGTTTATCACTACATAATATAAAACAAAGTCGCTTTCTGTGTCCCTATGTCCCTTTGTATGCTTAAATCTTTGAAACTACGCAACGGATTTAGATGCGGTTTTTTTTAATAGATAGAGTGATTCAAGAGGAAGGTTTATATGTATAATAACATCCATTAAATAGTGGAGTAGGGTAAATATTTTATACCCGTGCAAACCCGCAGTGGGTCGCTAGTAAGTAATAATACTTCTAATAAGTATGTACTGTACTATCTATAAGAATAATGCATACTTAAAACTATGTTGAGTACATAGTACTAGAAGTCCAAATTTTAACTATATCTATATATATACACATAATATAATTATATATATATATATATATATATATATATATGTATATATACATTAATATCTTTTAATCTTTTTACGGAGAACAGAATCTATGAGATATACAATGTCTTCGTTAATATTTTTGCTGTATTGCCAAAGCATTTAAATATAATATAATTTACAACCTCTCGTGACTAGTCTGAGATGTAAATATAACGCTAACTAGCTGCCTTACATCCTGCCATGCAGGCGATTGAAGGGAACTAAGCGAGCAGAGATCAATGTAACCTATTTGGCGATGTGCTAGCAACTTACCATCAATATTCTATAGTCATAGAAATAATATAATAGTAATTTGTCGACCTCCGTGGCGCGATTGGTTGAGTAGCTGATCGCTTATTGTGAGGTCCTGGATGCAATTGCCGGTGGAGGTAAAGTTAAGAACTACGTTTTTCTACTACTTTCCAGTCAGGTCGATGATTAAAGAAGCTATATATGTATTTATCCATGTATAATAAGTATATATTTACCCTTAACTTCTTCGTCTTAAATGATCTTACCAAAGGGGATAGTTCAATTGGTGTAATAGTGTCCTAAATATTACTATTACTATAACCGCCGAGTGTGTTTAAGGTGTGTATTAATTGAACAAAAGTGGTTAATCAGGATCGTGAAGAATTGAGATCAATAATCTCTGCCTAGAACATGGAAATGGACGCAATGTTTATTCTTCTCTTTTTCCAAAAAGCTAGCTACCCTATTCCAGTACCAAACCAACACAGGTTAGCGTGTACTCCACAGATACACGGAGCGATGTGATGGCAATCGTCAGCCGATGGCAAGCGATGCAAGGTCATGGCAATCAGAGATAATGGGATAATGGGAGCCTGCAATTAAAGTACTGTAGTGTACTTTACATGACCTGTCTGGGACCTAAATAGAATGATAACTGCCTGAATCTATACATATATTCACGCTTTTACTAATACGGGATAGGCTGAAACTATTTAATACTACAATAACTATCAACCATCATTCTTCTCATAAATGCTCAGTGTGTATGAGGAGGTGTATGAGTGTCAATGAAGCGTAAGTGGTTCGTCAGGATCGGGACAAATGGGGATCCGTGATTTCTGCCTTCCCCTCTAAAGGGAATCAGATATGATGTATATGTATGTATAAACATGCTCTTCTGTTCTTTATACTACATGCACCTGCCTTGAGATAAACATCTTCTGCTAACTTGGCTTTATAAAGTTCTTTCATAAGATTCCTTTCATCCAACTGTTCTATGTGTCCATACCATAAGGGAAAACATTATGGGGAACTGGTAAGAAATTATAGTGCTTATAAATGGCGACACGGCTTACCACCTGGCACGTTAGGTGTGTATCATAACAGTGCTTTTGAGGTGGCCATAGAATCGCTAACAATACAATTATGGAGACCGACATTTGAACCTTTACCTATGGCCGTAATAATATTTATTTGGAGTAAACATATATTCACGCCTCTACGTCCCTAACGGGAAAGGTAGAGACTATCGATCGCCACCTGGAACGATCCTGACAAATCTCTCTTGCTTCACTCACACCTATTAACCTTATCACAACTCAACTCAAATCAAAACTCTTCTGTACTTCACTACGTACAACTGTTTTGAGATGAATGACTCCCTCCAATTTGATTTGTATAAGTTCTACGCGGCCTACCCTGTCCAACTCTACCTTCCAATTCATAGATAGGTTTCATAGATTCCTTACGTAACCCTCCTTTCATCCATCCAATCCATGTCAATGTTGGAACCAGCACAGCCTAATGAATAGCCATACCTGCCGATTGAGAAACCAACTGGCTACCCATAACACTATACATGGCCCTATTAATCTTATTACCTCCACACACTCTACAGGGAATCAGGCGTGTGTATAAATGTATATAGTAGTTTTACATACGTACGCTTCACGACTTGTGTATACACACTCCCTTTTTTATTATGGCGGAGTAGTCAGAGGCTTGAATGCCCATCTCCGAAATTTCGAAGGCATGTTAGGTATGGGTCACTCGAAGCCCGCGTTTCACTAGATAGACAGCACCCAACGTGATAGGTAGTGAACCGTATCGCCGTATATAAGCACTGGCTATTACCTATCCCGAGGGTTATGTACAGTAGTTTTAGTATGTATATAAGAGTGATGGTCACACAGTCGTAAGGCCAGTGTCCAGCCAATGAAGAAATCCTTTGTCGTCGCAACAATTAGAGCTGAGCCATGATTAAGTGCATGTGACCCATTCGACCCACGAGAATATTGGCGCCGATACTCCTAACGGCTGCGGTTGGTATGACGTTGAGGTTAAGTCTTAGAAGGAATGGATTATGATTAAGAACTAACGGGACTTATCGCGCAAGTTTTTATGTAAAAAAGGTACCTTTATTAACCCGACGTTTCGGCTACGTTGCAGCAGCCTTGGTCACGGGCAGACTGAACGTAGCTGAAACGTCGGCTTAATAAAGGTAACTTTATTATATAAAAACATACGCGATAAGTCCCATTAGTTATTAATCATGAGTATAAATCGGGAATCTCTTAAAACTACGTATAGATTAGTATGGAAGTGACTGTAATACCTTAATGGATTTCTGAAGGTATTGTTACAAAACTTCAGATAAGACTAAATTAAATGTATAATATACATATTTATATTAAAGAGTATAAGCAAGAGAATCGTTCGGACACGAGAAGTTTCATTATTTAAATAACACCAGAGTCTATAATACTTAATTTCACTGCATATATAGAGACACCTTCAAGAACTTGGAAATTAAATGAGAATATTAATTACTCCTTGGAAGAAATGCTATTTTCGGACTAGCTATTTGTTGATTTTATCTCTTTAACAACATAAGAGGTTGTATTGACGAAATTATCTTATAAACTTTTAGGTATGATAATATGCCTATATAATTCTATAACAAACATTCACGTTTAAGTGTAAAACCACAAACCCCATCCAGTGTTCATTTTACAGTTAGCAGAATCGAACCTCAACATTTAAGGCAGCGTCGCATGACTAATACTTCACAAAGGATCTTTGTGCCTCAATGTGCATTGCTCAAATACCTTCATTGTACTGATAAAGTCTGTACCAACCTGTTCAATAAAAATAACAAATACTCACGTAAATATTTACTCATTGTTTACCTAAAGCTTAACGGCTGTAGCCCAGTGGATAAGACATTCTGACTTGTTATGCGACAGGTTCTAGATTTGAATCCCGGCTCTGGCATGTACCAATGAATGTAATTTAAAATGTGTTTTTTATTTACGTACTAATTTACAGTCGTTAACGGTGAGGAAAAACATCGTGAGGAAACCTGCCTATACCGCGGGATAGGTAATAGCCAGTACCTATATACGGCGATTGGGTTCACTACCTATCACGTTGGGTGCTGTCTATGTAGGAAAAAGTGGGCTTCAAGTGACCCTTACCTAACGCACCTTCGAAATTTCGGAGGTGGGCACTCAAGCCTCTGACTACTCCGCCGAAAAAGGGAGTGTGTCTACACAAGTCGTGAAGCGTATGTTCTATGTATATTTATTTGTAAATGCGGTCACTGAGAAGCATGTTAGGAGTGACATTGAATGATAGAATTAAAAATAGTGTGATAAGGGAACGTTGCGGTTTGAAAGAATATGTAGTGACTAAGATTGAAAAGTTTAGTTTCTTGTTGGTTCTTCTCCGAGTCAGGGCTTCGGAACCAACGGTAAAAGATTTAATATTAAGAAGCAACTAGTATCAGGCAAATGTTTTGACTTTCAATGAGTGTACTGTACTTGTACTTATGTTCAATAAAAACATTTTAGTCGGGTTTAGAAGTAACTATAACCACTGAGTGCGTTTCAGTAGATGTATACGTCTCAATAAAGCGAAAGTTTCCCAGAATCGGGAAAATTATGATCCAAGATCTCTATTTACCCTCGCTAAGGGGTGTGTGTGTCATATATAATTTGTTTTATTTTAGTAGCTATGCCACAGATATAAAAATAACTATACTAGTAGTATAGTACTAAAAGTACCACATATTATATATCCAAGTATCTGTCCACATCGAAAGGGATAAAGAGGCTCCAACGTACATACAAAAAACAAAAAACAAACGCATTCACGACCATTAACCCTTGCGGGGTAGTCAGAGGTTCAGGTGTCCATCTCCGCAATTGCGAAGGTAGTAATTCTATGGACACCTCGAACCCACGTGTTAGCCAGATAGTCAGTACTCAATGTGACAGGTGGTCAGCCATGTCGCCATTTACAAGCACTATTATCTGTTCGACGAACAGGTAGGTTTCCTCACGATGTTTTCCCTCACCGTATAATTCAATGTATTTCGTAAATGTGTTTTTTTTTATTACGAAAATGTACATAGAAGTTCATTAAAATTCATTTCCATTGGTACATGCTCAAGCGGGATTTGAACCCTGTACACACTGATACAGAGCCAAGCCCCAAACAACTGAGCTACGTCGAATTTACATACATGTACGTAATGCCCCAAAAGAGGTTACATATTACATTATAATCCAGTCCCAAATTAAGTTAGGACATTAGTCACAATGCAATACTAATGGATTACCAAAAGTGGAATATTTAACGACACAAACAATTATACGTATTATGAATCATAACGCACACAAATTGAGGTCATTTTATTCATATCATAAATATTAGCTGGGACGTGATTAGAATGCTAACTAGCTGCCGTTCTTCGTACTAGTTTTGAATAGGTAGTATATTATATAGTCTCAATCATTTGACGACCTCCGTGGCGTGCTTGGTTAACCACCTGAACGCTAATCGTGAGGTCTCGGGTTTGATTGCCGTTGGAGGCAGAGTTAAGATTTACGCTTTTCTTCTGCTTTCCAGTCTGGTTGTTGATTATATATGCTATATATGTATTTATATATATATAATAAGTATATATTTCTTAAATATACGTTGACTAGTAGCCTTAACACAAGTCTTAAATGAACTTAACAAGGGGCTAGTTCAATTGGTGTAATGATGTCCAAATATTATTATTATTAATCAATCAGCCTATGTCAGTCCACTGCTGGACGTAGGCCTTCCCAAGGGGACACAACATGATCACTCGTGGCCCACAGTCAGTCACTACCAGCGACCTTCAGGTCATCGGTCCATCTAACAGGGGGCGTCCTACACTATGTTTATAGTTAGTTTTTTATAGTCTAGGAGAGAGATATTACATCTTCAAGGTTTCGTATACCCCGAAAGGAATGAATGACCGTAATTATATATGTATGTTAATAGTGCATTTAGTATTTACTATTACAGTTAGATTATGGATACGCAACTCTATCCAACCAGTAATGTGCAAAAAGACACGCGTTCACAACCCTTGCGGTATAGTCAGAGGTTAAGGTTTCCATCTCCGCAATCGCGGAGGTAGTAAATCTATGGACACCTCAAACTCACGTGTTGACCAGATAGTCAGTACTCAATGTGACGGGGATAAACCATGTCGTCATTTACACGCACTAACTATAAGATATTATATCTATTAGGTTTCCTCTCGATGTTTTCCCTCACCGAAATATTCGATCAATTTCGCTAATGTATTTTTATTAAGAAAATGTACATAGAAACTCATTAATTTTCATTTCCATTTGTACATGCACAAGTAGTTTTTTTTTTGCGATAATATCTGCTAGGTCACATGGATATTGGGTTTGTGATGTCATAATGAACATTTGTGACAGGTTGCTAACCCATCGTCCAATATATTACATGCTATGTACCTTCAGTAGTCTTGTACCGAGAAGATATACAGCTAGTTATTATTCTTTAAAGAGCCCAGCTAACACACTAAGTATATATAAACCAAAAGTGACTATTTGCTAATACACGTAGGCGTGACTTTTTTGTTGACTATGACATCACTTTGTTTGACAAAAGTTCATCAACTCTCTTAGACAAATAAGTTTACATGACTAATATATCATGCTAGTTGAGATTTTGTATGCCTAAATGTTCTTTCGAGAACATCGATACGTAATACTCATGCTAAAAAATTATTTAGGAGATATTATCGTGTCTTCGATATTCTGTTCAACCCGATAAGGATTAAAGGACGTTTATGTCTGTATGTCTGCCAGACATGTCTTAGGGTGCCTTTATGGGGCTAGAAATAGAATTATTCTAGTATTATCAGATTCCATACATTAACTCATATATTAGAATACAGCGCATGTTATGAAAGAATCTCACGGTGCGTTAATTATATATTGGGCATTGGACTAGCAACATTTAATCTGAATAGTTACTAATGGTGAAGCGAACGAAGTGAACGAGCGTGTAAAAATCTTACATAAAGGTAGTAATATATACTCAAGTATATGTATTTATATTTATTCATAAATTCAAATTAAGTTATATACAATAAAACAAAGAATTAAAACTAACAAAATATTTACAAACTTAAAACTAATTAAAATAAATTACCTATAGCTAGAGCTTATAAATGGCAACACGGCTTACCACCTATCACATAGAATAGTGACTATCTTATCAACGTAGGTTCAAAGTTACTAAATTTCTAACTGCCTAATCGCAATTACTTGCAAACCTCTGTCTACCCCGCAAGGGCTAATGGTCTTGAAGTTACACAATAGTCTCTCGTATCGCTTAAATCTTAATCAAACAGACAGGCTAAGCCTTATGACCTAGGTCACATGTAGTCTGAGCTGAGCCTGATTCGCTTATTTACGACTAGGGATCCAGACTGGACCTAACCTATAACCTATAGGGATATGGGTGAATACTAATTTACTTAATTCGACGTAGCTCAGTTGTTGGGGGCTTGACTCTGTATCAGTGGGTACAGGGTTCAAATCCCACTTGAGCATGTACCAATGGAAATTAAGTTTAATGAATTTATATATAGTATAGGGAAAACACTATAAT
This sequence comes from Leucoptera coffeella, assembly GCA_030578115.1. Taxonomy (NCBI): domain Eukaryota; kingdom Metazoa; phylum Arthropoda; class Insecta; order Lepidoptera; family Lyonetiidae; genus Leucoptera; species Leucoptera coffeella. The sequence goes on along the minus strand of JAMBLF010000821.1, from coordinate 79,158 downwards.
ATATAGGGAAAACATCATGAGGAAACCTACCTGTCCCCGAACAGGTACTAAGTAGTCAGTGCTTGTAAATGGTGACACGGCTATTACACCTGTCACATTGAGTACTGACTATCTGGTTAAAATGTTGGTTCCAGGATTCTTTGGCCATACCACCTACCTTGTATCTACCTCAGTAATTGAGGAAATGGACACCCGAACCTCTGACTACCCTACGAGTGTTAATGGTTGTGAAAGCGTTTGTTTTTGTATTTTTATTGTTTTAGTATAACTATTGGGGTAGCAATAGAATTAATATAGAATTTAAGATTAAATACATACATAAATGCATACACATCACGCCTGATTCCCTGTAGATGGGTAGGCAGAGATCGCGGATCACCATTAGTCCCGATCCTGACAGACCACTTTCGCTTCATTGACATTCATATACACTCGGCGGTTATAGGTATTCCTAATGTCACCCTGTTTCAATATAGCGTCTATTTGAATAAATTAAATACAATAAAATTTAAGCTTTAGTATTGGTCTTGTGATGTTAGATTGTTAGCCCATCGCCCAATTGATTACATGTATGTAAATTTAACATTTTTTTGTGTATAAATAAGTATAGATAAGTGTGTAAATTTAACAAATTTAAACATTTTAGTGTGCTGTTGATTTCGGTGAGGGAAAACATCGTGAAGAAACCTACGTATTCTCGTCATAAGTCATAATCAGTACCTTTATACGGTGACATGGCTTACCACCTGTCACGTTGGATACTGATTTGGTAACAAGTGGGTTTCAAGTGGAAAAAGACCATCACAAAGCTCACTTGATGGTCACTCAACGTCTGACTACCCTGAAAGGATAGATCGTAAATATTCTTATATATATATATATATCTATATATATATATATATATATATATATATATATATATATATATATATATATATATATATATATATATATATATATATATATATGTTTATTTAGGAATACATTATCTTTACATTTTACTACATGGTAAATAGAATACTAACTAGCTGCCGTTCTTTCAAGCATGCCAAAGGAGGCGACTAAGAGACTAGGGGTAAAGGAAATATATTGAGCGATGAACTAACAACCTGTCATCAATATTCCACATGATATCACAACCCCAATATACATGCTAAAAAGTGCTGTAGAAGATATTAATTTGTACCTTAGTTTCTGTCCAGTCCGAAAGGGATTAAAGATGTAATGTTTATTTATGACTACACGGTTAAACATTAGTACTTTAGGCTTAAATCCAGGTGCACTAACTATGACTAACTCTGACCCAGTAAGAAAGCACGTGCAACGGTTATTAGTACATCGCTTCACGTAACTCGTATTCCGTTAGCTACCTGGTTACTAATACTTAGTATTGTTTGTCTCGTTTTAGTCTGGGACGTGAATTGAATGCCGTTCTTTATAGTAAAAGAATAGGGTCAATGGAATGTATTGGACGATGAGATAGCAACTTGTCAGTAATATTGTATATCAATGTCAGATATCATCACTCTTCTAAATGCCTAACGAAGTACTCGGTGAAAAAACTCCCTTGCTTCACTCACACCCATTATCCTTCTCATACATGCTCTTCTGTTCTTCACTACGCACACCCGCCTTGAGAAGAATGTCTCCAATTTGATCTGTATAAGTTCTACGCGACCTACCCCGTCTAACTCTACCTTCCATTTTGGCTTAAGATTCCTTTTGTAACCCTCCTTTCATCTATCCGCTCCATGTGCCCAAACCACCTTAACATACCCTTCTCTATTATACATACATACATACGCTTCACGACTTGTGTACATACTTCCTTTTTATGTGGCGAAGAAGTCAGATGCTTGAGTGCTAATCTTCGAAATTTCGAAGGCATGTTTGGTATGGATCACTCGAAGCCCGCGTTTCACTGGATAGACAGCACCAACGTGATAGGTAGTGAACCGTATCGCCGTATATAGCTTATATTACCTATCCCGAGGGATGGACATTTTTCCTCACCGTTAGCGAATGTAATTTATGTACGTAAAAGAAAACACACACACGGGAGCTATTATACATAGATATACATATATGGATATGCTTTCAATCTAATTCGTTGATTACGAGTTACTAAGAAGAAAGGCCTTATATTTACAAATCATGTACTTGTCTGGGACGTAAAAAGAATGCTAAGTATTTCGTTATTCCTACCATGTAGAAAGCGACTTAGGGACTAGGGGTAAAGGGAATCTATTGAACGGTTTCCTAGCAATCTGTCACCAATGTTCCGTTATAACATCGCAACCCCAATATTCATGTTAAAAAGTTAACTAGGAGATATAATATCTCCGAGATACTTTCTACCCTGAAAGGGATAAAAGAACGTGATTGTATGAAATGAAATGAAATGAAATTCTTTTATTCAATATGAGGATCATAAAATCACTTATTGAAGGTCAAAAAAAAAAAAAAACATTTCCATCGGAAAACTTGTCATTACAATTAATCAATTGAAATAAAAATATTAAATAAATCTAATTAAACTAATGGCATTTCGTAAAGCAAAATCCTGCAGAGAAGAAATGCCAAGAAACTCTGCAGACATATTTCAATACAATACAACTTAATTAAATAATCCATCAGAATGAGACTGCAGCCTGACTAGCAACCAACGAATATTATGAGCAACATATTAAAGGTGTCCCAATAAGAACATGCATCGTGAGGCTGCAATCACACCAAGATGAAACGTCACATAACATCATTTAGATAATCTTTCACTTTGTAGTAGCCCTTCTCGATCAACGTCGCTTTAGTGCAAACTTTAAATTTGTCTAGAGGTAAGGACTTTATAGACTCTGGAAGTTATTATATGTATGTATACAATGTACAGAGACGAAAGGCGTTTATTCACATCCTATTGAGTCCCAAATAACAATTTGTATGTAATTTACAACAATTCTATCTGCTTATCTCTTGATTAACACAATTTCGAATATCTTTAATAGATACACTATCTTAATGTCAACTTATCAATAGATTAAATAATTCCAATCAAATTATTTTGGTATAGGCAGTCTTTTTTTAGTGTCTTAAGGATATGGATACACTATTTTTTGGTAAGATACACATGTATACATACATATATGAACGTTATATTGAAAAAGGGTGACGTTAAGAGTACCTATAACCGCTGAGTGTGTATGAGAAGATGTATGAGCGTCAATGAAGTGAAAATGGTCTGTCAGGATCTGGACAAATAGGGTTCCGTGATCTCTGCTTACCCCTCTACAGGATATCAGTCGTGACGTGTATGTATGTATATATATATATATCGTGCTTTAATGCCTTTCAGGGTATACAGAATCTTATAGATATATATCTCATAGGTAAATTTTAGCATAAGTTTGTGTTCAGATGTTATCAATTTGTAACATTGGTGACACGTTGGTAGTCCACCGCCCAATAGATATCATTGACCCTTAAGCCCTTAGTCGCTTTTAAGACAAACCGAGAAGAACGGCAGCTAGTTAGCATTCTATTATTGCACTTACTAATTTCTAAATCAATTATCAATGTCTTGAGAATCCCGATAACTTTGCTCAAACTGAAATAAATCTTAGAAATATCTGTCTACCCTGAAAAGAATTTAGGGAGTCGAATGTATATGTACAACAAACTATGTCTACAATTTAGGTATTAATAATATTCACTAATGCATACTTGATTATAAAAAAAGGTTAGTGAATGTGAGTGAGGCAAGAGAAATTTGTCACCCATTCTAGGTGGTGATCGATATTACTGGCTGTCCTCTTTGGGGAGTATAGGAATATATTATTATGTATACTAATATAATTATATACTCATGAATATATGTACGTAATGTTAAGTCACTTTTGTAATAATAATATAATATTTTTAGGACAATATTACACCAATTACACAAGCCTCTTGGTAAGTACATTTAAGACTTGTGTTAAGGGTACTAGTTAAAGTATATTTAAGAAATATATACATATTATAAATAGATAAATACATATATGTTTAGTATATATAATCAACAACCAGACCGGAAAGCAGAAGAAAAGCGTAGTTCTTAACTCAGCCCCCACCGGGAATCGAACCCGGGACCCCACGATTAGCTTTCAGGTGGTTAACCAATCGCGCCACGGAGGTCGTCGTGTAATCTAACGATACAATTATAATATTAAAAGGCAATCGGATATCAAATAATCAATATTATAACTCAGAAAAAATGTATGTACTTTCCTATTTGTTATATTGAATAATAATTTGAGTTTGATGTCATTACAGTTCTGTCTACCCTCCTTGTGAGTGCATCCGTGCAAGGCAAGGGGGTGCCGGCATCGCGGTCGACCAGGAACCTCGTGGGAAGCAGCTTCAGTGCTCGACTGAGCCACTACGATGCTACTAACACTGATACCTTTAACTTGGTAAATAATATGTACATACAATTCATCATAACATACCTTGATCTATTATCTCCGCAAATGCGGTTGAAGGGAACCTATGGCTTCGTCAAAATCTCTCCTTAGCCGGATAGTCAATACTTAATGTGACAGGTGGTAAACCGTGTCGCCATTTACAAGCATTGACTATTACTTGTTGGTGGAATAGGTTTGTTACTTAACGATGTTTTTCTTGACATCTGTCTATCGAAGTTTTTCGTAATTGTATTTCTAACATGGAAGTGTATAAAAAGAAAAAAAATAGTCTTCCCGCGACCATGGCCTATGCGACTGGGTCGAAAAGTCGAGTTAAATAAAGGTATTTATTATCTTTATTAATTTAACGTAAAACGACCCGGTCTCACATATTAAATAAAAATAAAATAATATTTTAATTTCCATTAGTACATAGCTCCCGCGGGATTTGACCTTTGTACCTAATGATACAGAGTCAAGCCCTGATCAACTGAGCTACATCGAACTTAACAAATCTTTACTATAATTTAAAATGTATTTATTGTTTCATTATTGTCTGCAACCGTGTTAGTCTCAGACATGAATGAATAGGAACTAGCTATGTAACTAACTATAATATTAGTAATTTTCTACGGATATACATAACATTAATTTTTTCGAAGGGCTTCGCTTCATTGACATCAATACACTTCCTCTTACTATAAAACTATATTTTCCATAATATATTCTAAATGTTGTATACATACATACAAACATATACGCACTTCATACCTATACCCCTCAAGAGTAGACAGAGCTCCCAAATTCTCAAACAGCCTTATTTTTCCAGCACTACCTCCACACAGACCTGAGCTCAGTGGGCAATGACTCCATCCTAGTGGTCGTAGGAGAAGGGGCTTTGGATGAGGAGGCGATTGGGGGCATCAACGTCGAGATAGCTGAAGAGTTAAACAGCGCCATATTCTACCTGGAACACCGTTTCTATGGCAACAGTGTTCCTACTACGTAAGTGGAATTGTTTTATAAATGTATATGACAAAGACAAACGCGTTCACGAGCATTAACTCTTGCGGTGTAGTCAGAGGTTCAGGTGTCCATCTCCGCAGTTGGGTAGGTAGTAATTCTATGGCCACCTTGAACCTACGTGTTGATCAGATAGTCAGTATTCAATGTGACAGGTGGTAAGCCATGTCGCCATTTATAAGTACTAACTATTACCTGTTCATTGAATAGGTAGGTTTCGTCACGATGTTTTCCCTCGCCGTAGTTATTAAATGTGTATGAATAGATAAAATTGGGTATGAAAACCTGGCTTCACTCGACCAGTGCGATTATCGCTACCCATACATATACATCACGTCCATTATTTCATTTCGGGTTGGTTAGAAACTTATAGACATGAAAATATCGTCTTGGAAATATAAATTCATCAAAACTGAAGAAATAGAACTGCCATTAGAATTTAAGGAAATACTGCATAAAATGGAATTATGCAATTAAATGTCGCCTTACATATAAAATCACATAGTTTAAAAACATTCGGGATATTCTAAGAAACATAATATATCATTGGTCAGATTTAGTCATTTTTATGAAATAAAAAAAGCATTGATTGGTACATACTTTATAAATAATATTGGTTCGCAATTTATCCTTCCTAAAATAGTTGCAATCCTTGAAAAAGTTGACAGCACCTTAAACAAAAACTAACAATATATACCCTACAATCTATCACAAAACCAGCTACTTACACTCTTAAAACCCCACACTAACAGGGTTAGCAGTACATCGCCTCAGTATAATTACTCTCAGCCCATTTCCCAATTGAACTTAACTCCGCTTAATGGCACTTAACGTTCACTTATTTCGACACTAAGCAGGATCTGGCCAATTTAAGATACTGCTGTGTAGTTAGTTATTAAGTGAACTACGTCGCCAAACTTCTTGACCGCTTTTCTAAGGTTTTTGCATAAATAAGTACTGAAATGAAATGCTTTAGAAATGAACTGCTTTTTATCTAATATAAGGATCATAAAATCACTAATTGTAAGTAAAAAAAAAATTGATACGAAAAAGCGTCCTTAAAATTAGATTATCATAAAAAAAATACTTTTATCTACTTAAACTATTGTCATTTCGTAAAGGTAAATCCTGCAGAGAAGAAATGCCAAGAAACTCTGCAGACATTATTCAATACAATTTCAGTTAAATAATCCATCAGAATGTGACTGCAGCCCAACCAGCAGTTAAATGATTATCCTGAGCAACAAATTAAGGGGGTCCCTATCAGAACATGCATCGTGAAGCTGCAATCACACCAAGATGAAACGTCACATAACATCATTTAGATTGTCTTTTATAGAATTAAAAATAGTGTGATAAGGGAAGGTTGCGATTTGAAAGAAGTGTAGTGACTAAGATTGAAATGAGCATGCTTCGATGGTTTGGACATGTTATGCGAATGAATGATAGCAGATTGACAAAAGGAATATATATGACTGAAGTGGAAGGGTGGTTACGTAGGGGCCGGCCTAATAAGACTTATAACAGTCAGATAGACGCTATATTGTAAAAAGGTGACGTAAGGTGTACCTTATAACCGCCGAGAGTGTATGAGAAGATGCATGAATGTCAATGAAGCGAAAGTGGTCTGTCAGGATCGGGACGAATGGGGATCCGTGATCTCTGCGTATGTATGTATGTCTTTTATTTTGTAGTACTATATTATATTATGTTCGTTATACTCAAATATATTATAGTCTGTCTGGTAGTTGGGATGTAAATAATAATGATAATTATCTGCCACTCTTCCTTGCATGTGAGAAGCAACTAAGGGATCAATGGAATCCATTGCGTGATAGGCTAGCAACCTGTCGAATGATATTCCATATAAATGTAATTAAGACGAGATATTATGTCTCCAAAGTTCTGTGCCACCCTAAAAGACAATGTGCATTGTTATAATTAAATTATAAATATGTTATAATACAATAAACTTGAATACTACAGTAAGTTTTTCCTGAGGAAACCTACCTGTTTCCCAAACAGATAATAGTTAGTGCTTGTAAATGGCGACATAGCTGACCACCTGTCTCATTGAGTACTGACTATCTGGTCAAGAAGTAGCTTCGAGGTGACCATAGAATTACTACCTTCGCAATTGCGGAGATGGACACCTGAACCTCCAATGCAAGGGTTAATGGTCTTGAACGCGTTTGTCTTACAATATCGCAAGTAACCATTTTTAAGTTGTAGATGAAAATAAATTACTTAAGTTCTTAGTCGCCCTTGTAGTGTTTTGCATCTCCTGGGTCACAATTAACCAAACCCTTGTAAGAGTCATTTAGAAAATTTTACAGGAGAAGCAAAACAAACTCAATTATGTGCCTGTCCAAAAGTCTAAAGTATGAAGTAAATATATAGTATAAAAGCAATAAGTATAACCTTTAGTTCTGAGTGCGTTAGAGCAGCTAGTCTTATTGTACCGAAGTACTGTCAAATTACATACCTTTACGAAAGGCAGCTAGTTAACGTTCTATTTATATCCCAGACTCATCCTCGTTAGCATATATTCATTACATCCCTTTTATACTACCGTTCTATTAAGGATATAGGCTAAATCACATAAACCCTAGACCCAGCTCAAAATCGAACGCTAAGCACTAAATTAAACCTAGATAAGACCTAACCCGATGATTAGTTAGCGCTTAACGTTAATTAATCACGTTAATCGCCGAGTTACTGAATCCCCGATTAACAAAGTTAAAGCTCAAGTACTAATATGGTGATTTAGTTAATATATTGAGGTATTAAAGCTGATATTGAACTGAACTGATATTGATTAACATATGCTTCGAGAGAGAAAAGGGTGACGTTAGAAGTACCTATAACCGCCGAGTGTGTAGGTGTATGAGTGTCAATGAAGCGAAGTGGTCTGTCAGGATCGGGACTAATGGGGATCCGTGGTCTCTGCCTACCCCTTAACAGGGAATGAAGCGTGATGTGTATGTATGTATATGCATCGATGGTTTGGATTTGTTATGCGGATGAATGATAGTAGATTGACAAAAGGAATATGTGGGTGAAGTGCAAGGGTTACGTAGGGGCCGGCCCAATAGGACATATGACAGTCAGATAGACGTCATATTGAAAAAGGGTGACAGTATAACAACGATAAATTAATGATATTGTATACGTGTGATAGAAATGAAAATAATAATCCATACATTTGAATTCACGACTGTAAATCCCTTTCGGGGTAGTCAGCTGTTGGTTTTCCATCATCAACTTTGTATTGTCTTGGGTCAGTCTTAACCCATTTATTACCTAATAATCTGCATCAAACGTGACAATAATCATTATATCACATGCAAAACTGACTATTACCTATTTCTAAATAGGCAGATATCCTCACTATTATAAACAGAAGAACTATTTAGATGGTCACCAATCCAAACTTTGCTTAAGCCAACGTTGCTTAACTTCGTTAATCGTTAAATGATCTTTCTACATGCACAGCATCCGATCTCGTTGGCCCAATCTCTGAGGGACGTGATTTCGCATCTCCACGACTCTTAATTGCTCTAAGCTTATTATAGATTTGGTCCCATGTTGCTAATTAATATTGGAAAAGGGAAATGTAGAAATGTCTGAGTTATTATGTTATAAGTCGATGCAGAGGGAATTTAAAAAAACGTTTATTTTGCTAAAACCCTAGTTACCTTTTTAAGAACATCAATCAATCAGCCTATACTAATCCACTGCTGGACGTAGGCCTCCCCAAGAGTACGCCACAAAATACGATCACTCGTGGCCCTCAGCCAACCACTACCAGCGACCTTCTTGAGGTCATCGGTCCACCTGGCAGGGGGCGTCCTACACTACGTTTGCCGAGATGCCTCCACTCGAGAACCGCTTTAGGAACATATCCAACATTATTTTTGTTTAATTAAGTCTTTATCTACTTCTGTTAACCTTTTATACTGGAAAATAATTGAAAGTAAAGCGAAAGTACTCTAAAAATATATCTATTAGGTACGTTAAAGGTTAGGTTTACGATGATATTCTTCTGGTGTGTAATTCAGTATTTTTAATATTCTTTTAAGTTATCTCTCTCTCTGATGGTGCCTCTCCGACTAACGAAGGTTGGCAGTCACTTTGGCAAATTCAGTCCGATGTATGATGTACATAATATGTCGTTGTATTTATTTAAGTTATATATATTATTATTAAAATTATATTATTTAAATAAATACAACAACATATTATGTACATACAAAAACGTTTTCACTGCAACCCAGCCATATCATAAACCACCTTGTATGCCGCCCTATTTGCAACGCAGCGGGGCGTATTCCATCCCCATAATGAATTCAGCCGCAATCCCCTGAACAAGCGATGGATGGACTGGCAACCACTCCCTTATCTAGTCCCTGTTTAGCTCCTGACATATAGTCACGACCCTTATCTCTAAAGGGGTGTAATGTATGTAGGTAATAAAATTCGTATACACTAGGAGGCTAAGTTATAAGTATTCTAAGATTGTATTGAGTAGTTTCATGGTATCGCTCAATATCAAATTGAACATTTATATACGTATATATACTTTAACGTGCTTTGATTCCTTTTGGGGTGGACAGAACCTTGAAGATACAACATCTCTTTGGTCCCTTTTCAGCATGAATGGGGTTTGTGATGTCACATGGTATGAACATGTGTCAGGTTGCTAGCCCATCGCCCAATAGATTCCATGTACCCCTAGTCCCTTAGTCGTCTCCTGCGACATGCCTAGTGAACGACAGCTAGTTAGCATTCGTTTTATGTCCCATGCTAGGATGGGACATTTGAACATTTATTATTATATATAGCCTCTGTATGTATAATTTAATTTCATCAACACATACATACACATCATGCCCATATATCTACTGAGTAAGGGCAGACATCACGGATTCCCTTTCGTCCACTAACAATCCACTTTCGCTTCATTACCAAATATACACCTCCTCATACACACTCGGCGGTTATAGGTTTTACAGCACAGAATAATATCAGATATACACCTCACGTGCTACCTATTAAGGTAATATTAAGGCTTTAGTACAAAATGGTATCAGGTGGTCCTAAGTGCGAAGGAAAGAATGGCAGCTAGTTAGATAGGGTTAGATTAGTACTTGTATTAAAGTGCTTATCGATATTGTAAGGGTCGTGTTAGGTATTGCTTTTGTGGGGTGATTTGGTACTAGAATAGAATGTTAATATGAATATTATTATTAAAAATAGGTTTAAGGATAAGGTTTTTAAGGTTATCTGGGCAATGGATTAACAACCATCACCGTTATTGTTTAGTTTCATACGATTATGGACCAGGTATATGTTAATTATTTATAATTACATTATTAAATAGTTTAGAAATAATAAATTAAAATTACATCTACAAACTTAAAAGTGGTTTAAATAATTTAATGGTAGATTAAAGAAATCTAGAAAATTGTCTCTATCGTTGGAGCGCAGAGTGCCCAATATGCTGGCAGCGGTCCCCCTCTGAATAACCAGACTAATCCTCTGGCGAAGGAAGCTACCAGCCCAATTATATAATAGAATTTTCATTACATATTTTCAATTGAATCAATGCATGTGAAAATATATGGACTGAGGCAAGAGAGATTTGTCTGCGTCGTTGAAGGTAACGATAATTCGTGTCTACCTATACCTTAAGGTATTAGAGGCGTAAATATATGTATATATGTATGCGAAACATTCGGTATGAAAGCACGTGAATATTTGTATGTAAAGTCGAAAATGAAGAGATTAAAAAGCTCGCCCAATTTTCCGCAAGTAAAACTTTATTTACATTTTCCATCAAGATGGGGAAAAAAGCAATTTAAAATCTGCCGCAGATCCATCCGATAATCATTCCATTTACATGCGCGCGGATAAAAGCATGACTCTCATGCATAGTGGGAAGGCATGTAATTTAAACATGCAACGTGGCTCATGCTAACTCGTCTTTTTTGGTAATGCATGTGTTTATCTAAAGGTACTAGGCTGGGGTATCACTACAAAGTATAAAACAAAGTCGCTTTCTCTGTCCCTATGTCCCTTTGTATGATTAAATCTTTTAACGGATTAACGGATTTTAATGCCGTTTTTTCAATAGATAGAGTGATTCAAAAAAAAGGTTTATATGTATAATACATCCATTAAATAGTGGATTAGGCTATGTATTTTATACCCGTGCGAAGCCGGAGCGGGTCGCTAGTACTGGAATAAATAAGAGAATGAATTAGGAATAATTTTGCACGGTGAAGGAAATACTGTGAAGAAACCAGACTATTAGTTTTATATCTATCTATCTATATGTTATAGCTATCTGGTGAAAAGATTAATTATGACAAACAGTACATTCAGTATGAATTGATACCCAAATACTAATAACTAATACGTACATATATACAAACATTTAGAGATCACCAATATCAGTGGAATGACGGTTACGGAGGGGCCGGCCCAATAAGACATATGAAAGTCAGATAGACAAGGTATTGAAAAGAGCTGACGTTAGGAGTACCTATAGCCGCAGAGTGTAAATGAGGAGGTATAAGAGTGTCAATGAAGCGAAAGTAGGTTGTTAGGATCGGTAAAGATGGGGATCCGTGATCTCTGCCTACCCCTATTTTAATAACACATTCGTGACCATTTAATAACCACACGTCCCTCCTACCCACGATGGGAACAAATGCGAGATAGTACACCATTTGGAGTGCAATTACAAACGTCAGTCAAGACTGACAGATAGTAATCTACGGTTTCATTATGGCAGCAAACTGTGCTATGAGGGATTGCAAATGGAAATGAATAACTACCTTTCTACTCGGTTATGAATAAAGGAATTTAAGCTCAGATAAACATTCATACATATACATTTTATAATCCCTTTCGGGGTGGACAGAACCACGGAGATATAATTTCTTGTAGGTTTGTTATCAGAATGCGATTGAACTTGCGATGTCATAATGGAATATTGGTGATAGGTTGCTATCCTATCGCCTAATAGATTCTATTTACCCTTAGTCCTAGTACGTCATGCAGGAAGGAATGAAAGCTAGTTAGCATTCTTTTTACGTCGCAGACTAGCACACATTAGATATAAATGACGACCATTAACCATTGAAAGATAGAGGCTAAAATATACATCTCTGAAACTTAAATAAAATATATGAAACTTAAATAACTAATAAACAATAACTTATTTAATATTTATGCTGTGGCCACATCTACCAGTAACAAATATTATTTTTGATTCCTATTGTTCTTATAGTATGAAGCTTGTTGCTTTAAAAAAATAAATTCTTTTGTTATATTTAAATACGAACTTAATTTATAATATCCTTTATAATATTCTGTTAAATGTAAATGCGTTCACGAATAAATATAGCCGTAGAGACATCTATGAAAATGAACAAAAAAAACTTACTATTGCCTACAACAACAACAAACATACTAAGTGATCAAGAAGATTTTTTCATGTAACCAAGGTACTGTCTGCGTTATATGTTAATATATGTATATTTTTACATTATTGCATACTTAAATTATGCTCAGTTAAAAATACATATACTACTCATAAACATACAAATCATACTTCAAATTAAGCAATTATTTAAGCAAACAATTTAAATTAATACATTCACACTATTTTGTACCTGTAGAGACATCTTTGGTTGTTTGGTATTATAATTATGTGTCAAATAATGGTCAGTTGTTCAGTGTTTGATACAAAATAATTAACTTACTACTGAGTAGCTGCCTTTCATCTCGGCATGTCTTAGACTAAGGGATTAGGGTCAATGGAATCTATTGAGAAAGGGGCTAGCAACCTGCCACCAATTTTTTGTATTTGTCTGCATATATTGTATCATATTTTCATATCTCTATGCTTCTATCCTGCTCATAAGAGATTAAGAGAGGTGAATATCTTATTTTAATTCTTTACAAGCACTGTAAATTATATACCGAACACATAAACTAACCTTATACTTCTATCTTTTATAGTTAAGGCAGCGTACGCGAAATAAGTAACTTATCTGGTTGATTTTTTACACCTTCTATCCGAAAAACCCAAATATTGTAGAGAAACCATTTTTTCTTAAAAAAAAATTGAACCTATGTTACTTGTGGATCATGTAGCTTTGGAATGGTGAAAGAATTATATTTAAATCGGTCCGTAGTCATCACAAATAAACAAATATTTCCTCTTTATATAATAGTGTAAATTAAAATAAGTCTTTATAGTGTCCGAAGATCATCACAAAAAACTTAGTTGATGGTGGACATTCGACCCCTAACTACCCCGAAAGAGTATGTATTTATATAGGGTATATATTTCATTTGTGTTCTTCGTTTCCTCTTATATGTATGTATTCGAAAGGGTATGTACGTATATAGGGTGTTTCTTTTATGTTCTTTATTCTCTCTTTTTTATATGTATGTATGTTTTTCTAATTCCAGAGACACGAGTGTGGAAAACCTCCGCTGGTTGACCATAGACCAGACCCTGGGTGACATTGCGCAGTTCATTGAACACATCAAGACGGATTTACAGGATGGACGGTTCAGGTTCGGTTCCCGGTTATACAATAAATTAATTTATGATTTCAATGCACATCAAAAATATAGCTAAATAATAATAAAACTAAACATACGCTTTACGATTTGTGTATAAACACTCCCTTTTTTATTGTGGCGGGATAGAGATTTGGAATGTGTTATTTTGGTAAACAATTCAGTATTTTTGGTGTAAGTGGTGAAAGTTTTATTTATTCATGCACGTATAAATAAATACTAGACTATGTAGTCTGAGTAGAATCTATTTCATATAACGTGCGGGTATGTACGTAGTGTGAACAACAAAAGAGCATGTATGAGAAGGTTAATGGGTGTGAGTGAAGCAAGAGATTTGTCACCCGTTCAAGGTGGCAATTGATAGTCTCTACCTATGTCTTTAGAGAAGTAGTAGTAGTCTCTGCCTATGAATATATGTGTTATCATTTTTATACCTCAGATTATCATAGGACCCCCAAACTGCCATGGTACTAATGGATCTTCTATTTTAAGAAATCTGTTATTTGTTCATATGTAGTCAGCAATCATTTAAAATCTCCAACCATAATTCACGGTGTAATATACGGTGATGTAATACCCCATTGTAAATATTTCCCATAGAGTAGCATTGTTCTAAAGTACATGTACACACGCGAACACATCAAATTAGTGAGTGTGAAGTGGGTCTTATGCTTGGGAAATGTGTGTCGTGATTGTACATACACATCACGTTTGTAATACTTGAAATGGTAGTCAGAAATTCGCCACAATAAATTCGGGAACAGTGACAGTCAGGTAACATTCTATATAATAATAATAATAATCTAATTATCTATTAAGCTATCACGGCACACTATGGCTAAATAAAATTACTTAACGTTCATACATACATTTCCTCTTCTTCCCGAACAAGGTACCTGGAACGATCCTCTTTACCCACATTCACACACGTAACTCAATTTCGATACGTTTGTTAAAACTTTATTTTACATTTTAACAATATCTTTACAAGAATTTACAGATTTAAAACTAATTGAAATATTTAATTTGCTAATATTTAATGTTATGGATAAACAAGTTAAAACTATAAACTTAAAGTAGAAATAAATATTAAATTTTATGCAAAATATCTTTATGGTCATCGCTGTCAGAGGGTGTTAGGATTCCCATGACACTGATAACATTCCCCCTCTGAATAGCAAACAAACTTATGAATTAAACGGATTTTCTTTACTAATTGATGAGCCTCAGGACCCCTAGGACCCAAAGTCTCAAACAATACTCGTCAGCAAGACTTGCTGCACTTAGTGCTGAGTTCTTCCTCAACTTCTGAGACTCGACTAGAGTGGCAGTCTAGCCCCGTTAGCCGACCCAGCGTCATGGCAAGGATATCATAAATTAAATAAGTCTAAGAATTTGACACTGTCGTTAGAGCGCAGAGTGTCCAATATGCTGGCAGCGTTCTCTGAATAGCCAATGTTTAACTAATGTACCCAACTATGTGCAGATCTGCCAACGTGACGGTGTCGGGCTGTGGCTTCGGGGGCTCCCTGGCCACCTGGATGAGGGTCACCTACCCTCATGTGGCCAAAGTGGCCTTCGCTGAACACGCTGTTCTCGAAGCCAGAGAGGATTTCAGTGGTAAGGCTTTTGGATAGTTATTATGAATTTCGACGTAGCTTAGTAAGTAGATGTAGCTCAGTTGTTTGGGGCTTGACTCTGTATCAGTTGCAGGGTTCAAATCTCGCAGCATGTAATGTGGAAATTAAAGATTTATCATTTTCTATCTATATTTTCGCAATAAAATCACATTTGAGTAATTCTCAGAATACTACGGTGAGGGAAAACATTGTGTGAAATACTGCCTGTTCCCCGAACAAGTAAAAGTCATGTTAGGTTAGGCACCATAGCTTACCTGACGTTGAGTACCGTCTATCTGGTCAACACGTGGGTTCGAGGTGGTCATAGATTCACTACCTTCAGAATTGCGGAAATGGACACCTGAACCTCTGACTATCCCGCAAGGATTAATGGTTGCAATGCGTTTATCGCGTCTTATTTTGTTACTCTATATTTAAGAAAGAAAGAAAGAAAGAAAAACATTTTTTTCACTGCTATACATACACATTTTGACATAACACTATTTATACACACTTTGATACAACAACAATACTCGTACATATAAGAAGTAGGCACTTGATACAGTGAAAAGGTGCTGTCTCAGTATTTATTTATTTATTTCATTCAAATAAGTATCCTATCATTACAGGTCTAATAACCTAATGTGATAGGAACTAAAAATATTTATAAATTCGAGTAAACAATTTAACATTTACATTAATAAGAGACATAATATAAAAACAATAGCATTTATAGAAAACAAAAATAAAAAATTTGATGCAGCTAATCACCATTCATTCATTGATTTGATTTCAGAGCACCTAGATCTGATTAGTGCCCAGCTGCTGTCGAGAGGTGGTCAGTCGTGTCTGGATGACGTCACCACGGCCATGCAGCTGCTCAGCGACGTGCTGCAGACCTCGGGGGCCGCGCAGACTATTAACGGACTATTCAGGTATATAAACATACGCTTTACGACTTGTGTATTGTGTATGTCACGGGCTAGTCAGTGGCTTGAGTGCCCATCTTTGAAATTTCGAAGGCATGTTAGGTATGGGTCACTCTTAGCCCGCGTTTCACTAGATAGACAAGCCAACGTGATAGGTAGTAAACCTTATTCAGATATATACTTACGGCCTTATATGTGTTTATGGTGGTCAGGTATAATGTTTACGTAGTTTTTTTTAGCATAACTATTGTAATGCTATTGATATGGTTATTAATATCAAAGACTAGACTAGAAGTAGTAGAAAGACTAAAAAGACTAGGTCTTATTTATAAACGTATTGAAGTAGTATTAAAATGTTACATGTACTAGGTAAAAGTTAAAGATATATTGATGAAATGAAAACTTACAATATATTGGACAATGGGCTAGCAACCTGTCATCAATGTTCAATATAGCATTACAACCCTCATATTCATGCTAAAAAGTGACCTGGGAGATATTCTCATGACTCCTAGGTTCAATACTCCAAATGCTAAACTTAAAAAACTCTAGGGTAATAAAAGGAATCCACTATATTCAAATGAATAGCGCCGGTATTATACCAAACCCCGCTTAATTAATCTGCCCATTTCCAGCCTCTGCTCGATGAGTTCCACCTCCGACCTGGACCAGGCTGCGTTCTTCCACTCTGCCATCGTGGAGACCCTCTCCACCCTACTCACGCAGCACCCTGAGGATGTCAGCGGCTTCTGCCAGGAGATTAGTGGGACCAGTGGTGAGTCATGTATTCTTTTAGTTTGTGGGGTGTTTGTGGAATGACAGAGTTATGGACCCGTTCTGGTAGTGTGCAGCTGAGTCAGATTCCATTTACTTTGTAGGGTGTACTAGCGTGATTTATTTTTTTAATATTGTTAAATGTTATTATGTACGTTGTCGGTCTTGTGCCATATGTATGTACATAGAATGGCAGGGTGGGATGGAAATAGAGCTAAAGTAGAAGGCCACTTGAACGTATACAGATCAAATTGGAGACATTCTTCTCAATGCATTGTACGCAGCATGATGAACAGAAGAGTATGTATGAAAAGGTTAATGGGTGCGAATGTAGCAAGAGAGAATTGGGGTTCGTTTGCCTCTTATATTTTTTACATAAGTCATACACACTGATAATCAGATAGATGCCATATAGAAAAATGGTAAATTTAGAAGTACCAATAACCGCCGAGTGTGTATAAGGTGTATGAGTGTCAATGAAACGCAAGCGGTTTGTCAGGATCGGGACAGATGGGGATCCGAGATACTCTTCATATTAGAATTAGGCCTGATGTGTATCTATGTAAGAAAATAATCTTATTAATACCGTATTCCAATGGACAGGTACCGCCCTCTCTCGGCTGGCCTCGTGGGTGAGCGCCCAGAGCTACGCCCGTTGCGACGCTAACTACCAGCAGCTGGTACAGAACTACGGAAACACTAACTTCAACTCTAACTATTTGGAAGGTGAATATACTATGGTTTTATGACCAAGATATGTTGGATTTATTTGCGATTAATATCAATGCGAGGAGCCCAAGTCTACTAATGCGTTTCAATATCAAATCAGTGATAAAGTGAAATTGGTAGTGGATGACCAAAAGTGTCAATTTTTACCATCAACATCAGCAAGTGTCAAAATCCGCTTTAAAATGGTGAAATTTGTCATTTTTGCTAATTCACTACTAACTTCACACTATTACTGATCTGATATTTTGCAAAAAGCATTAGAGGACTAAGGCCCCTGGTCAGTCTCTAGCCTCAGAATACCCTAAAAAGGGTAGATGGAATTACATATTTCAATTTATCTCGATGTTCATGCAATGTCGTATATCGATGTTTTTCGTGCCCCCAAGATTCTTTCCACCCCTAAAAGGATTAAAGGACTTGAATGTATGTTCATGCTAAAAAGAGGGATTAAAGAACATAAATCTATATTTATATATAGATAAACTAAGTGGCTAGCTAGCTAGCTGCCGTTCTTCACGGCATGTCCTAAGAGGCGACTAAAGGACTAGCGGTAAATAGAATCTATTGGGCGATGGGCTATCAACCTGTCACTAATGTTTCATTATGACACCGCAACTCCAATATTTTCATGCCGTCAATGACCGTCAATGACCTAGGACATTTTCATGCCGTCAATGTTCTGTCCACCCCAAAAGGGATTAAAGAACATAAATCTATATGTATATGCAGATATACCATTACCATTTTTATATAAAATATTGTGACTATGTTTAATTATACGTTAGTCCGCACACACTGATAAAAAGTTTTATCATTAGAATCTCTGTTACTAAGACATATATATATATAAACCTCTATGTCCGTTGCAGCTCGTCTCCGCACCTTCAAGAGCTGCAGCAGCGTGGGTCTGGCTCGCTCCACCTCCTCCCCTGGCCATCCCTTCCTTCATCTGGTGCCAGTGGGCTACTTCCAGCAGATGTGCCTCGATGTCTTCTCTTCAGTGTTAGTATAGTGATAAGAATATGTCACATTTCATTTTCTATGTAGGTAATAATTTAAAAAA
This sequence comes from Leucoptera coffeella, assembly GCA_030578115.1. Lineage (NCBI taxonomy): Eukaryota > Metazoa > Arthropoda > Insecta > Lepidoptera > Lyonetiidae > Leucoptera > Leucoptera coffeella. Next base: position 59,981 of record JAMBLF010000821.1, on the reverse strand, counting down.
TTTATAGAGCTGTATTCGTTAGGCATTGACACCTACAAATGTATAAGAAACGGTCAATAAAAGTAGATAAACGAAAGGTACATATGTTTGTAAGGGCGGTTTCGTAAGGGTCGGCCAGATAAGACAGTCAAATATGTGACATATTAAAAAAGGTGACATTAGAGATTCTTATAACAGTTATAACCGCCGGGTGTGTATGAGAAGTACGAGTATGTGTGTCGATGGAGCGACAGTAGTTTTCAGGATCACATAGGGTCACATGGAGATTTTATGATATGCCTACCTATCTATTGAGCAATAGGCTTGATGTTATTACGCCATATGATTTACGATTATATATATATTAGTGACCCGCTCCGGCTTCGCACGGGTATAAAATATATAGCCTAATCTACTATTTAATGGATGTTATTATACATATAAACCTTCCTCTTGAATCACTCGATCTATTTAAAAAAACCGCATCAAAATCCGTTGCGTAGTTTCAAAGATATAAGATATGTCCCACATAGGGACAAAGAAAGTGACTTTGTTTTATACTATGTAGTGATAATACTCTTGACCACTATACAGGTACATTTTACTGTAACTTTTACGTGATACTCTGTCCAACAGAATCACCCCAGCCTTCACAAGCTCCGGAGTGGAGAGAACCAACCTGTTCTTCGGAGGCTCAGGTTCAGTTCCCGACAGGGTCGTTTCTGTGGTGAGCTCTACCAACCCGTGGTCTCCTTTGGGTTTGTCGACCAGTGTAAGCAGAGCTGCGGCGCCCGTGTTGCAGTTGGATGGAACGGGCCAGTGTTATTTGTCGTGAGTATTTTACTAAAAAACAAACAAACACATTCACGACCATTAGCCCTTGCGGGGTAGTCAGAGGTTCAGGTGCCCATCAACGCAATTGCGAAGGTAGTAATTCTATGGATACCTCGAACCCATGGGTTAGCCAGATAGTCAGTACTCAATGTGACAGGTGGTCAGCCATGTCGCCATTTATAAGCACTAAATATTATCTGTTCGACGAACAGGTAGGTTTCCTCACGATGTTTTCCCTCACCGTATAGTTCGATGTATTTCGTAAATGTATTTTTATTAAATATAAATGTATTTTTTTGTGAGTATTTTAATTTTTCCTTTACGGACTAAGAAGTGTCATGTTATTTTGGGACGTCAAAAGAATCTTCATTAGCTGTCTTACTGCCTGGTATGTTGTAGGAGGCGATTAAGAAACTAGGGGTGCTTGGAATCTATTGGGAGATGGGCTAAAACCCGTTATTAGTATTCGATACTAACATATATAAAGTTGACGTTGAATAATCTCCAAGTTTATTTAGGGCCGAAATAGATTTAACGGATTAAAGCATAGTTTATACAGTAGAGACAAAGAAACAGGGAACTTCTTTGTCATTATTTAGGATACATAACAGTGACAATTTAGTACAACTACATCTAAACAGAGACTATCAAAATATAATAATAAGATGGTTATTCCTCGGGTTAATATAGGGTCATTTAGTAAAAATTAAAATATCGAAAGATGTAACTTATATTTTCTCTCTCTCACTGATGGTGCCTCTTCGACTAACGGGGACGGCTACGTAAGTATGTTACGGAGCCACGACTTTTTCCTTCGTCCAACACCTCTTCTTTCGGCTATCTTGCCCATCATAATGAGTTGCAGCAAGTCATATCTTTCTTGTCTTGAAACATATCCGAGATATACTACTACTTATATTTTATTCCAGAACAAATCCGTCAAGCAATGACAACACCGCTGCCAGCCAAGTGAGAAGAAACGTGATTGACTTCATCAGGAACTCTCTAAGAGACGTCCCAATACCGGAAACTGAGTCCAGTGCAAGCCAAATGCAAGCTATGTCATTCATATTCCTCGTTTTAGCTGGATACATGATGGTGTAAACGCTGGTTAATAGAAAAATTGTTGCTGTATAATCGTTGTTTTATTTATACACATACATCGTCTTATACATACATACACACTGTTTTCCTTACAGAGGGGTTAGAAAGATCACGGATCCACATTTGTCTCGATCCTGACAAACCTCTTTCACTTCATTGACATCCATACAGTAAAGTATTAATTTATATGCCTTTGCAGTATAAATTTCGAGTACCTATAACCGCCGAGAGTGTATGAGTGTCAATAAAGCGAAAGTGGTCTGTCAGGATTGGGACAAATGGAGATCCGTCATCTCTGCCTATCTCTCTACAGGGAATCAGGCGTGATGTGTATGTATGTATGCCTTCGAAATGTTGGAAACTCAAGGCTTTGAGTACCCCTCCACAATTAGAGAACATGTAATGTTATTTATATGAGTATAGCACATAAATGAAAGTCAAATATTTATTTCTTTATAACGGTATTTATTTATTCATATACCACAACTACATTTTATTCATTACAATAACAAGATGTAACATGTGGGACCTAAACTATACTCAAAGGCTGTGAACAATTACGTTATTTGTATATAATTTAATTATATAAATTCAAGCTCGCGTTAAAATTACTTGCCCCAATAATGTTAGACATACTAAAATACAATAAAAACATATTTATTTTAAAATCACTATAAAATTCACCTGTTTATTTGTACTTTATTTATATATACGTAACAATACTATGTTCTATACAATTATTAAATATAAGATCACGGACAGATCGAAAGATAAAATAAATAGTACAATACCAAATATAACTGGTGTGTTTTAGGTGATGGACTAGCAACCTGTCACCAATATTGTATATTAAAAGTTGTGCTAAAAGTAACTGATGACATCATTATTGTCTTCAGGATTTTAATGTGTGGGTAAAGATTATTACAATATAACATTATTAGGGGCAAGTTAAGTATATATAAAATAGAATATATTGTCCACATTTTCAATATAACACCGAGTTAAGACACTATCGCCTAGTAATACTAATTTAGAATTATCCACGAACGTAAATTACAAATATATATCGATTTAAAAGCGTTACGAAAATATCAGTGCAAAAGATATAAAAAACATCGGAATTATTGTACAATAATTTACACACTTAATCTAAAACAATATTTGTTATGTACAAAAATATATTTTGTCATTTAAATAATACGGAATATACAGCGCTATCGAACAGCCACAATCATGTATAACAATAAATGGAATAGTGTATTGTATGTTTCTACAAAATATGGCAAAATATAAGGTACTACATATCGGGCACAATTGGTTTCATATCATACACTTTGTATACATATTCGAGGACGTTATTATCAATAAGACGAAAAGAGTTAACTAGCTATTTATGGGGCCTTTCAATGGACTCAATATTCATACGAAATAACTGCACTTTACTTGACGTAGGGGTATTTCTATGAGATTTTATTATGTTAGATTGACATTAAAAATAAATACTACACATTTTTTAGTTTTTTTCTTATATAAACGTGTACATAGGTGTTAACCCTAAGGGATCAAACAAAACATTAAGGAATTTTCATGAAGTTTATGTCGTAAGGTGATAGATTGCTAGTCCATCACCTAAACAGCTAAAATCACTGTCCTACACATAAGTACCCCACAAATAACCAGTAACCTTCATCATTACAATACATATACTTCTATTATAATCCGTTTACGAACATGAATATATTTTCCTACTTATTAATTACTAATAAACATTGGTACTTTCGTCCATTCCTAATAAGGCAATAGGTTTTTAGACATACACGGGGCGATAACAGAAAGATATACAAATATAGGGAGAGAAACGTATAAAAATAATCTGAAAACCATGATTTTAAATGCTATTTAAAAGAGAAATGTTGTAGAAATGCATATAAAATATTATATTTATGCTTGTATACAGAGATTCTGATTTATAAAACTGGTTACATATTTTATCTAAATGTATCGGTTGAGACTACTAAGTCTATATTTCACTTTTTAACACAATTTCTTGATAAAATAGATACTTTTTCAAAGTGAATGTGATAAATATGTTATACATTAATTAAAACTTGATTTTTGAGTAAATGCGATTTAAGATTTATGTATATAACATAAGTAAACATATAACGGGACTTAACATGATATTTATTTCGCAATATACCTACTTTAAGTATCACATTATTAAGATTACTTCAACGTAAAAAATAAGTAGCATTACTTTAAAATATTTATCACATTGAGTCCCGATTTTATGATTTATTATGATTATAAAACAATATACAAATATATATGAGGACTGATTTCTTTTTTCATATAAAAATATAACTTTAACTACAATTACATAAATTTCCATTGAACTTTACACCTAAGTATTTATATTCTCTCATACAAGTATAATCCGAACAGATGCAAAATCGTATTTTTCCTCATTACGCCCCGGTCAGGATAGTCATTGAAATAGGTCGCTTTATACACATTATTATTATGTATTGAATTTCTCAATTTTAATACGTTTTGGAATATTTGTTCTGAGTGAACTAAGCGAAACATCTTCACTTGCGAGTCGGGGATTGCTTTTCAACCCCCATTTGTCGGGTGGTCCTGAAAGATAAAATTTCTGTTAGTAGCTTATTCCAAAAATATACTACACTTATTATACCTAATAGAAAATTTATTACATAATATATTATTTCCGTATCTTAAGAGGCTATTATCATTGCGACAGAACATTCATAATTTTTAAAATATATTTACATACATACATACACATCACGCCTGATTACCTGTAGATAGGTAGGCAGAGATCACGTATCCCCATTTGTCCCGATCCTGACAGACCACTTTCGCCTCATTGACTCTCGGCGGTTGTAAGTACTCCTAACGTCACCTTTTTTCAATATAGCGTCTATCTGACTGTTATAATATATTTATAATGTCAAATAGACATTAGATTGACAAAAGTTCTGTATCTGGGTGAGGTGGAAGGGCGGTTACGTAAGGGTAAACCTAGTAAGATTTACAACAATCAAATACAAAACATACTAAAAAATGGAGACGTCAGAAGTATCTATAACCGCTGCGTGTATAAATATGAGGAGGTGCTTTATGTCATTAGAACGTAAGTCCTTTGATTGCATCAGTATAAAAAGAGGATCAGTGATCTCTTTAAAAGTATATTCACCTGTACAGGTTCTGGTTGGATGGGCTCCGTGGATATCACTTCGGGAACTTTGTAGTCGCCCACTGGAATTCAATTCAACACAAAACTTTAATATCAAACCACATTAGATATAAAACAAAATGTAATACTATATACTTCTACGTACATATAGTGACAAAACGTGCTTATGTCTTGAAACATAGAACCCAGTATATGTATATGGCATGTCACATTAGGTACTGACGCTGTATCAGAACCATAGAATCCTGAACTTTACAGTTTCGGAGAAGGTATTTTAGGTATGGGTCACTCAAAGTCCGAGTTTCACTAGATAGACAGCACCCAAAGTGTATTTAGTCCTTAGCTATTACCTATCCCGAGGGATAGGCAGGTTTTCTCACAATCTTTTCCTCACCGTTGGCGACTGTATACTATGTACGTAAATGAACAAAACATATATAAATTTCATTCTTTGGTACATGCCAGAGCCGGAATTCAAACCTAGGACCTTTCCCATAAGAAGTCAGAGGTCTTACCCATTGGGCTACAGCCCCTGTACTATCTACCTTATTATTTTAATACTCACCACCATTATTAAAGGCCGCCAACCGAGCCCTAAGGGCATGGTTAGTCTCGGTGGCCACATGCAGCTCCCTCCGCAAACTATCCGCATTCATCCCCGAGGAGACCATTGCGGAGAGGCGGGATATGGTCTTCTGGAGACCCGACGCGGACGGCAATAGGCGCCGGGCGAGGATTAGGCCCGAGATTGGCGTGTCTGCAATATGAGGAATGGTATTAGGTTAATAATCATTTTATAGTCACTTGAACGTAGAAGTTTCGTGACTGATAAGTAACCTTGGGTATAAGTACATTGATACTTTGGGCTGGTTTCAGTTAGGGAAAACATATCTGAACCTAAACTGGCCAGTAATCCTACATACTCGACCATATGGGACATGATGACATGACGTGACACAGTAACTACTAAGTTTTGATAAAAACGTTTCTTATAGAGACCAAAACCTTCACGCTAATAGTAATCATTCAAACCCCCAACTACCTTGATATGCTCGTAAATCCTATGCACTACTAACCATCAAGTAGAGTCCTGGTAGCCCCAATATCGGGCAGGCTGTCTAAGGCACCGGGGTCGCCCAGTTCCGCTGCCTCCACCGCCGGCGCAGCGCTCAGCACCCGCCGCTCCATGCGAGGGGACGAGAACGGGCTGGGCAGCGATTCTGGAATATGGCGTCAAATTTATATTAGATACATATAAATGTGGTGAATATGATGGGTTATTACCCAACATGAAATAGGTAAATAAGATTAAGATTATAGGTGCATTAGAAGTTATTGGGCAATTGGTCTACAAACAGGGGCTAAAATGCGAAAGTTATGCTATTAAGTGGCCTACAAAAGATAATGAAATGGATTGAAGGATCTTTTATGTATGTATCAACATCTAAATAGTCGTACTATCTCGTCATTTTACAGAATATCGAAAACATCTTGATTAGAATCAATAATAATGTGGTCTAGATAGATAGATCAATCTCAGTTACCGGTACATTCATATCAACAACTCATTTGAGCAGTCTTAATCTTACTATTTAACTCACAAGTAACAATTAATTGATATTGACATATGATAGTCAAATAAAAGGCATATGAAAGCAGGGAGACGTTAGCAGTACAAATAACAGCCGATTGTGTTCAAGTGTCAATGAAGCGAAAGAGTTTTGACAAAATTGGGGCAGATGGGGAGTCATGATCACTGCCTACACCTCTAAAGATAGAAGAGATCTCATGTGTATGTTTATTTACCATATCCATCTCCGTCGACGCTGTTCCGTTGATGGCAGGAGTCGCAGAAGCCGCTCCGCTCCGCCGTCGTCGGCGTCCGTGCCGCCGCCGCCACGCTGTCGCTCACCGTCAGCGCTCGCGACAACGTTTCCGTTAATAGGGTAGCTGGAAATACAAAGTTATAAATATATATATGTAGTCAGAGGTGCAGATTTTCATCTACACAAATGCAGAGGTGGTAATTCTATGGCCATCTTGAACCCACGTGTGGATTAGATAGTCAGAACTCAATGTGACAATGTGATTTTTATTACGAAAATGTACATAGAAATTCATTAAACTACATTTCTATTGGTACATGCTCAGATGTGATCTAAACCCTGTACCCACCGATACAGTGCTACACCGAATTTATAAATCTAATATGTATAGGTATATATACTTGTAGATAGTAATTCTATGGGAATCTCAAACACATGTTTTCCAGATAGTTATATTTAGCACCAAAGTAATCTGATAAGTGGTGTTCACATCATCGTGTAACTCTATTTGCCTATTCCGAAGTATAGAGGTATAGTAGAGGGCTCTATAGACAACCGCCGAGCTGGACACCTTTTGAGATTACCACAACTAGCTGTGTAATACCATATTTGAAATGTAATTTAATTGAATGAAATGTAATTTTATGTGTTGTGTATTATGTAATCTAATTATTGTCTAATTATGTAATCTAAGTATTGTCTATCTAATTATTGAATTTTATTGTAAATGTTGAATATTGTATGTAATAATTGATGTGGTTGTCTCAATAAAGATATTATTATTAGTGTAGAGGTTCTGTCCACCCCGAAAGGGACGTAAGGTGAGCATTGGCTACCTTGCGCGTGTGCAGCCAGCAGCAGTTGGTGCACGTTGTCGCCGACGTCCACGTGCGCAGGGTCCTCGCCAGATAGATCTGCAATGGGGAAAATGCACCACTTTAGTATTAGAGATACTACGGCATAGTCATATCGAAGTCCAATGCCGTGTAGAAATCTTAAATGACTCCTTTGGTATAAATACACGTTCATGTTCCGTGGTAGTTTGAGACGAAAAAAGAATACTAACTAACTGCCGTTCTACTGCATGTCGTAGGAGGCGACTAAGGGACTATATGTAAATAGGATCAATTGGGAAACGGGCTAACGACCTGTCTGCAATTTTCCCCAATATTTATGCGAAAATGTGACCTAGCAGATACTAAATTGATCGTTTCTGTCCACCCTGAAAGGGACTGAAATACATGAACGTATATGTATGTATTTTTATTTCATATAACAGTAGATAGAAAATGAATACTTCATCTCTATTAGTACATGCTCTGAAATTTGAACCCTGTACCCACTGACACAGTATCAAGGTATCACAGTGTGTTAGTGTCTATACTCTATTCGAGTTAAGTAAATAGTGACGTCATGATATACAAAAGTAAACTGACCAATAAGACGTTAGATAATAAGAAAACCAGTTTCTTCGACCAATGGCGGACAACCGTTGTCAGGTCTCATTGGTCAAATCGTAGGGACATGTTTTTTTTTTAAATCTTTATTTTATTTTGGAACCTTTGCACAAACTATGACAATGTCGGTTCCATCGTACCCTAAAACATTACAAATTACACATCTATTTAACTAACTTATACTTAAAGCTACTACTTATACTTAAAAGTAGGGACATGATGACGTCACTATTTTCTTAACGCGAATATACTATAGTGTCTAGTGTGGGTACGGACCGATGTCCCCGAGGGCGTCGTGCAGCGCGAGGTCCGCCAGCTGCGGGTACATGTGGTGCGGGGCGCCCAGCATGCTGGCCACGCACGCGCCCTTCGCGCGCAGCGCCGACGCGATTATGCCGTCCAGCCGCCGCAGACGCTCTGCAATAGATTAAGACAAATGTCAAAATAAATAAGTAAAATAAAATTCCTTTTATTCACACTAAACGCAGCATATACACAAATACAGAAAAGAATTAATTATATAATTATTTACATTTATGGAACCAAGCGCACATGGCAACCCCGCGCAAGTGTGAATAGGATTTGTCTCAGTTAATGTTGATTGTGTGAAAACTGAACACACTGCCAACGCTGATATTCCGACAAACTCTTAAGTACTTAACAGCACATCTATAAACAAATAAAATATCTAATATTGTATAGTTCTAACTGAAAATACTATTAAAACTGTGCAATTTCGATTCAGTGAGTGTCAAAGAAAATGTACTCTTAATCGTATATTAATCACGACTTGTGAGCATGCACTAGTTATAAGTAAACAATCGAATAGGTCTAGCTTCGATGGTAATAAGTAAGTTAAGTCAGCAATATATTGTTATAAATAATAATCATTCAGATTATGACGGTTGTTCTTTTTTATTCTAAATTCGTACTAGTTTAATATTCGTATTGGAATAAATAAATAATCTTTTTGTTATTATTCATCCCTTTTTTTAATGGCGTATTAGTTAAAGACTCAAGTGCTTATCTCCGAAATTTCGAAGGCATGTTAGGTATGACCCACTTAAAGTTCGCGTTTCACTAAACAGACAGCACTCAACGTGAAAGGTAGTACACCGTATCACCGTATACAGGTACTGGCTATTACCTACCTCGAAGGATGGGAGACATTCCTGTTGAGACGATGTTTTCCCTCACCGTAAGCGACTGTTAATTAAGTACGTAAATGCAAGACTCATAAATTTCTATCATTGGTACTTGCCAAAGCCGGGATTTGAACCTAAGACATTTCTCATGAAGTCATAGGTCTTACCCACTGGGCTACGGCCGCTTTCTAAATTAATTAATAAACTGAGTCCTCTATTACCTTGGTTGGAGAGCACGGTGTCTGCGCTGAAGGCGTTGGGCGGCGGCAGCGGCAGGGGCTCATGCAGGGGCTCCAACTCGCTTGTCTGCCGCGTCACGCGCCCCACCACCGGCACGCCACGACTGCAACACAAAAGAGCCTCGGTTAGGGCACAAATAATCAAGTACTGCAAATGTATCAATGTAATATCAGGAAAATATCGCTGGTAATGGTTGAAGCTTTTGGTTTTGCCTTTAAATCAGAAGGTTCCGAGTAGTACAACGGTACGCGGGGTAGTGAGAAACGTATATCGAACAACAAAGACCTTAGATACTGTATAGTATTATATTATCTGTGCCTTAGATATCATCAGTTATGATAAAAAAAATCTAATTGTATAGCAGTAAACTCAGCACAAATTACATTGATTACTTGATAGCTGGTAAAAGGTAGGCTTTGGGTACCCAATAGCCATGCCTATCGCTAATTTAAAATATAAGCCATCGCCCAAGACATTTCATTTAATCTTACAATATACCCCGAAACGCTACGTTATCATTCTATTCTCATTCTAGACTAGCATTGAATATGCGTATGCAATATGTACAGATCAATCAACCGGTAGTAAAATGTCAATGTAAATTGATGTTTTTCTTTCAACCAATAGGGAGGTACTAACCCATAGTCCTCTTTGTCAATGGAGGTCTCTCTCTTGTCCACTGGTTCTCCGTCCGCCCTGTCCACTGACTTGCGGACCTCACGCTCCATCGACTCTCTGGAATGGACAGACAATTGTCAAACATACATTCATAAATAATCTTAAACTCCTTGCTGAGTAGTCAGAGGTTTAAGAATCTGTAAAACTGTGACATTGAGTTCACTATTCCATTAAAGCGTGGATGAGCTACATAGTAATTTTGAACTAACAAGCATAGACTATTTCGCACTGCAAAGAATTAATAGATAGGCTTTTTATCCGAATTCGTAAACAGAGATTAAGACTACCATCATTTCATTGGTACGAAATCTGAAATTAAACCTTTAACTTCTCTGTAATCAGTGAATATATATTTATTTTTAGATTGCTTTTCTCTTGATCGTATATAACTTTCCCATAGAATTATACGTACGTATCAATCGAGTACTGCTTGAGGACCTTTGATGCAGCCTAGTCGCATCGTATACTGAGCCAGTATCTTATCACCGTATCAATGTTTCCTTTTTTATTTATATTATTTGACGACCTCCGTGGCGCGATCGGTTAGACAACTGAACGCTAATCGTGAGGTCCCGGGTTCGATTCCCGGTGGAGGCAGAGTTAATAACTACGCTTTTCTCATGCTTTCCAGTCTGGTCGTTGATTATATATGCTATATATGTATTTATCTATTTATAATATGTATACATTTCTTAAATATACGTTGTCTAGTACCCTTAACTCAAGTCTTGAATGAACTTACCAAGGGCCTAGTTCAATTGGTGTAATAATGTCCAAATATTCGGCGGGGTGATAGTAGTATGTATGTATGTAAATATGCTATATTTTAAGCAATGAACGAAGGGATTTATTTTTATGAATGATATATGTTACCCGCTCTCCCTGTTGTCACTTGGGGTGCTGGGGAAGTCGTTGGCAGCTGGTGCAGGTGACGAGGACTTCTCTGACGCATCCGACGGGTTTCTGGACACGTTCGTGCCTGGACGGAATAAGAATTATGATAAAATATAATAGGAGTATACTTATACATACAATGTATGTCATAATTTCACATGAAATCGATCGAGGTGACAAATAGCTCTTTCTTCTCTCACAATGATAAACTTTTCATGATCACTTTTGAAGCATTATAATATTCAGGATGGGAATAAAATGTATCGTTGATAAATGTCAACCTTAGTTGAGTTATACTCGAAAAGTATCGTATCATGATAATAAGGGCTTAAATTACAAATCTTATCGATTTTCGACAGAAGTACATATTCACTTGTTAACTCATATGTTTATTAACTCACCACTTTCCTCCGTGGATCGGTTCTGCGCCAGCACCGGCTTCAGATCAGTGAGCTTGGCCAACGGGGCCTCTTGTATGTGTTTCACCCATCTAAGGAACATATAACGAGCATTACTAAACGTTTATTATACATACTTAAAACAAAATCACTATAAACCTGATAGCAAAAGAGTAATATTAATCCTGGGCTTTCAGAGACCCAAAACCGTTAAAAAAGGACAACAAAAATTTTTTTTTAAGATGATGCTCAAGCCTTCCATTACCCTAATCACCTACTATGGCAATATTAACTAGCTTTTGAACAATTAATATTTTTTTGTGTGTGATACTTTATTATCTATATGATAAATCGAACTACAAACAAAAACTCTTTATTCAATCTTCACCAATGATCGAACGGAACCTAACTACTACCTAACCTATCATTAAAAGATCTACCCTTCATACATGGTTAACACATGCCCCTACATTAATTTAATTTGATTTATTTTAATAACTAGTGTATATTAATGACATGTTTTTTTATACAAAATGTTTTTTTTTTGACTTTCAATAAGTGTTTTTATGATCCTTATATTGAATAAAAAGATTTTCATTTCATTATTATAGAGTGTACTCACGTAGCATAGTCAGCGGCTGAGTGCGCGGAGAGCTCGTGCATCTGCACTCCGTTGATGTTCATTAGGAAGAAAGCGTTGCGAACTGCCGCGTTCGCACGGAATAATACCTTGTCCCTGTAATAACAGAACACATATAATACACTGTAATGTCATAAAATATAGTTACATACAGTCAAATCAATATTACCTTGAGTGATGATCAGAGGTTCAAATTGAACTAGTCCCTCGAAAAGTTCATTTAAGACTTGAGTTAAGGGTACTAGTCAACGTATATTTAAATAATATATATAGATAAATACATATAAAGCACATATAATCAACGAGCAGACTGGAAAGCAGAAGAAAAGCGTAGGTCTTAACTCTGCCTCCACCGGGAATCTTTGGGACACGGGACCTCGCGATTAGCGTTCAAGTTTAACCAATCGCGCTACGGTGGAAGTCATCACTGTATCGGTTTTGAAAAGCAAGTTTCGTGGCTTCACTCGCTGAGTTTGAACCCTTATACGGCGCCAAGAAGTTTGTAATTTGTAAGCAAATTTATGAATTACAAACTATCATTTGTGTTTGAAGTCATCCCTGCCTCATTCATCACAGATTACGAATTTTGCACACTTATTTATTACTACCACATTGCAATTACTTTCAATTAAAAGACTTAAACAGGTTGGCGTACGTACCAGCGTATGACAGGCGAGAGCGCGGTGCTCTGGGCGTGAGAGAGAGGCTTCAGCAGATACCTGTCTCCCTCCCGCTGCAGCAGCACCAGCACATCATCCAGCATCAGCGCCTTCAATATATTAATACAGCATTATAGTCAATCAAGCAATCAATCAGCCTATACTAGTCCACTGCTGGACGTAGGCCTCTCCAAGGGTACGCCACAAAACACGATCATTCATGGTCCTCATTCAGCCACTACCTGCGACCTTGAGGTCATCGGTCTACCTAGAAGAAGGGCGTCCATATCACTAGAGTAGGGTACATGGATGCTAAGGCTGTTGAAATATATGGGAATTTGGATCGCAGTTATATTATAACTATTGGAGCCTGGAACATATAGGTATTACATATCGCTATGGGGTAGGAAGATCAGTATGATATAACATTTTTTTTAGGAGTAAGTTAAATTAAGTGTGTACTATTTAGTTCCAGATCAAAATTAGAGATGTTATGTTCAAGATATACAACTAAATATAGTAAAAAACAAATAAAATATAAAAAAATTAGACATAATGCGATTTTATACGGAATATTAGTTATAAATTCAAACAAATTTTATCATTTATTTATATAACAATATCAAACTTGACATTACCATATACAATATACCTTGACACATAAAGATATCTTACATAAAAATATATCAAGATATAGTTTTAAGAGTTTTGCGATATATACTATTAATCCGACGTTTTCAGTCTGCCCGTGACCAACATTAGGTTAATAATAAAGGTAACTTTATTATATAAAAACTTACGCGATAAGTCCCGTTAGTTATGAATCATATTCCAAAATAGTAACATTAATATTATTTATCCCGATGTACTAGTCTATACACATAATATTGTCATTCAACTAGGCCCTAACGCAACTCACAGTGACATTGATCCTCTTGCTGTCCATCCTCACAGCCAGCTCGCCCTCCAGGCGGAGGTTCTTGGAGGAGAGGTCGAGCCTCCTCAGCTCCTCCCACTCCGGGGAGTTACCTGCGCGGACCTCCAGCTTGCTCTGGATGGTCTTTAGCCTGGAAATGAGACACATATATATTATGTATTAGGATATAGGGTAAGATAATAATACTATTGAGAGAACATCAAAGTCCAATTACCCGTTTATAATGAAATAAACATGCAATAAACGTATTTTCAAATAATATTACAAAACAAAAACAAACACCTTTTGCGAACATAAACCCTTGCGGGGTAGTCAGAGGTTCAGATTTCCATCTCTGCAATTGCGAAGGTAGTTCATTCTATTGGCCACCTGTTGACCAGATAGTCAGTACTCAATGTGACAGGTGGTCAGCCATGTCGCCATTTACAAGCACTAATTATTACCTGTTCGGGGAACAGCAGGTAGGTTTCCTCACGATCTTTTCCCTCACCGTAATATTCGACGCATTTCGTAAATCACTACATAGTTTTCGCTTACTCTAAACAAAGTCGCTTTCTCTATCCCTATGCCCCTTTGTATGCTTAAATCTTTGAAACTAGGCAACGGATTTTGATGCGGTTTTTTTTAATAGATAAAGTGATTCTGAATATGATGAAATAGTGCAGAAGGCTATATATTTTATACCCGTGCGAAGCCGGAGCGGGTCACTAGGATATTTTTATTACGAAAATGTCCATAGAAATGTATGTATGTGTCTAGTTATGCTAAAGGCGACTATAGTATATTCGCATTAAGAAAATAGTGACGTCATCATGTCCCTACGATTTGACCAATGAGACGTGACAACAGTTGTCTGTGATTGGTTAATGTGACTTGTTTTCTCATTTACTAACGTCTCATTGGTCAGTTTGACCTCTGATTATCATGACGTCACTATTTACTTAACGTGAATAGACTGTAAGTGCGGACCTGTGCTGGTTCTCGGCAGTCCGGATGGCCGTGTCGACGCTGTGCAGCACCTCCTTGGCGGTGGCGATCGCCTGTCTCAGTCGCGCCACGTCGCTCTCGCTCTCGCCGTCCCCCTCGCACACCGTGTTCAGGATACTCTCCAGAAGCAACTGGTATTTAGTTAGTCTGGAAGGTAATAATGGAGAATTATATTACATACATACATTCACACTCCTGTTTGTCTAAAGAGATAGGCAGAGACTATCAGCTATCTTGATAGTTGTCATATCTTAGTGATCTAAGAGAGAAGGTTTAGGGGTTATTTCTTGGGTAGTGGAGTTCTATATTATCTGTAAATAATATTTAAAATTCATGTCATAATGTATTTTTTATGTATGATTTAGTAAACTACTGGAAAATAATAGGACGTCTTTTTCTTGTTCAAATATAACTTATTTCAACAATGAATAATATACAAAACTAAAGCATAGCATGTTTTGAAAACACGTAGAACCCATTTTTCACAGTGTATATACCAATGAGGTATACAGTGAATATACGAAAGATTTGCAATATTTACCATTTCTATAGGAAATTTGGCGTAATATATATGTGGAATAAAGACAGAATCAACTTTACTCACTGCACACTAACTAACCAAAGGTTAACAAGAAAACCAGTACTGTGCAGTAAAACAGTACCTCTTCAGTAACACTTAAGCCCTATATGTATGTACGTACCTCTGCCACACGCAAGCCAACAGGTCCTTTAACTGCAGCCTCCCACATAAAGGCAGCTGTTCTCTGGAGACAAGAAAGGCATGTAGTTCCTTATTCTTGCGCCGCCTGTCCCTCAGTACGTCTAACGCCATGCGCTGGCCACGGCAGAAGCGGGATAGACAGTTCGCGTAGCCTGAATCGCCAAGCTGAAAGAGAGAGATGGAGGGTGTTTTGTTAGTTTACATCGAAATACATATATAATAATAATTATGTACATACATATATATTTATGTCTTTTAAGGACTTTAAGGGAGAAAGGAACTTAGGAGACACCAAAATTAAATCTTCTAAGTCATTTTTTATCATGAACTAGCGACCCGCTCCGGCTTCGCACTTCTGGCTATTTAATGGATGTTATTATACATATAAACCTTCCTCTTGAATCACTCTATTTATTAAAAAACCGCATCAAAATCCGTTGCGTAGTTTCAAAGATTTAAGCATACAAAGTGACATAGGGACAGAGAAAGCGACTTTGTTTTATACTATGTAGTAATAGTAAGGGTGTGGTGTCGTGTGGAATATTAACAGGTTGCTAGTCTATTGATCAATATCTTTCTATTTACACCTAATTCTTTAACTATTCCCTACCATACTCAGGTAAGAACAGTAGCTAGTTAGCTTTTTACGTCCCAGACTAGCAAATACATTCATAGAACTAAAAATATAAATAGCCTATATCTTAGTTGTTTTTGTTAAATGATTGAATGTACGCTCATTGTATTCATAAGACAAGATGATTTGTAAATATATAATAAGATCCTTTGTTATTTCCGCCGGGTCTATTTATAAATTGTTATAGTATTATAAATAGTATCATCGGACCAATCAACTACAAATTATTGCTTGTTATTCTTCGAAACTTCCTGCTCTGTGCCAATGATATGAATGACCATTTATTTTCCTAACATTTACTTCAAAACCATTATCCCTTATACAACACGAGTTCGAGTATCCACTCCCATTAATGTGAAATTAGTAATCCTATGGTCATGAAGGATCCACTGTGTCCTACAGGAAAAGAGGAAGCTTCCTACCTGGGCAGGTGTTCGTTCAGGCTAATGGCTTGAGTTGGAAATTTGTACATATCTTGTTTCCGATAAATATTTCAATTGCGCGTTCTAGGAAATGGATTTGTGTAATTATTATTTTATTCTTGACGGCGTCATCTGTGTTAATTATGTTTAACTAATTGCAACTTAGGTTTCTCTCTGTGTGTGGCGCTCTAGAGATCGCCACAGTCACGACTTCAAATGGTAACCAGATAAACAACCCACGTCTCAGATTATACAACATCGCCTTTTACAATCACTGACTGAATTGTCCCAATGAATAGATACAATTCTCCTATCAACACTCATTCACTTACCGTATTAAGCACCGCCTCAGCGACCGGTCCAATCTTGACCAGATGGTCAGTAGCGTTCGCCTTGACAGCTCGTAGGTCCGCGTAGAGCTTCGCGTGCCTCTCTCTGACCCCTGGCAGGTTGGGGAACAGGGCTCGAAGCTCCTCTGGTGGCAACAGGTGGGGCTGCCCCTCTAAGGGTCGCAGGAAGACCCCTGCTAACACCTTGAGCCACCGCACGTGGGAGCCCTCGGACACGATTAGTTCTGGAATTCGGATAAGAGAGGGCGTTAGGTGGTGTTGTATTTTGACAGATTATTTTACTTAGAAATATGTAGTTTTTATGACATTTGCTAGTATATTTGCTAATCCTAGTATAATTAGTAGTCTACTTTACGTTTTCCCTTTATAGTAGTTCAATTATATATACATAATATAAAAAATATATTAAAAACACATAAATAATGTTCTGTAGATTCATTTTTAGTCCCTCTTAAAGTTATTATTCATATACATGTAGATACATAATGAACGGACATACAATTCACGGAAGAAAGTTGGCAGTTAAAGACTTAATTGCCCATTCTGCCTATTTCTTGAAATACAGATCAAGATTAAGGAAGAATAACATAGTATATAATAGTAACTATTCCTGACAACACATAGGCCGTGTACTGACCATGTCAAAGTTTCATTTACCCCTAGTCCCTTAGTCGTCTCCAACGACATGCTAGGAGAAACGGTAGCTAGTTAGCATTCTTTTTACGTCTCCAACTAACACGGGACTCATTGCATTGATCTTATAATGTATGATTAATAACTAACGGGACTTATCGCGTATGTTTTTAAATAATAAAGTTACCTTTATTAATTGGGTCAATAAAGGTAACTTTATTATTTAAAAACATACGCGATAAGTCCCGTTAGTTATTAATCATGAGTATAAATCGCGAATCTCTTAAAACTTATAATGTATGTTACGCTATTCCCCTAGTCCCTTAGTCGCCTCCAACGACATGCCAGACGAAACGGCACCTAGTTAGCATTCTTTTCACGTCTCCGAGTAACACGGGAGTCATTGCATTGATCCTATAATGTTGGCAAAAGTATTTCTGTTGGTCAAATCTTGTCATATTTCAAAGAACAAAGAAGTTATAACCAATCCGTGACACTTCGGTATTCTCGATCTACGCTCGCTCGAACGCTCGAAGGGTTAACTCGTGCCCTCTGCGGCTCAGGCGGAGGATTGGCGTTGTGGGCTTTGGCCTGCAACATATGCTGAGCCTGGGCCCTTTCACAGTGACAGTGCAATATCGTGTCTTGCCTATTGTAATAAATGTAAATGTTTCTGTACCTGTGGTGTTTTTTGTGAATACAAATATTTTCTATTCTATTATTTCGTTGAACAGGTAATAGTTAGTGCTTGTAAATGGCGACATGGCTGACCACCTGTCACATTGAGTACTGACTATCTGGTTAACACGTGGGTTCGAGGTGGCCATAGAATTACTACCTTCGCAATTGCGGAGATGGACACCTGAACCTCTGACTACCCCGCAAGGGTTAATGGTCGTGAATGCGTTTGTTTTTTGTTGTTTTTGTTTTCTATTCTAATGTATGTGAGGCTGTGGTCTCTGTGCCTACCGTGTATGACCTCCTGGCGCTTGCGCGTGGCGCCGGAGAGTGGAAGCGAGGGCAGCAGGTGCGGGGGCAGCGTGTCCGCCCACTGCGCCGCCAGCGGCTCCTCCTCCTCCGACCAGTCCGACGCCGACGCCGACGCTGCAACCACCACACACATCAGTCATTACACTATATATTAATGGCCTTTAATCCTTTTCGAAGTGGACAGAAACCACCACCACACACGTCAGTCACCATACAGTCACTACACTACAGTGACGTCATTTGATCCCTTTCGGTGTGGACACAACATCATGGACATTACACTGTACTTTGACGTCATTTGATCCCTTTCAAGACGGACAGAATCTCGTGTGTTAAATATATATACTAGGTCACCTTTCAGCAAGAATATTGATTTTATATGGAGCTTCGTTGATAGATTCAACTGACCTCTAGATTCTTAATGCAAAACACGAAAACCACCACACACATCATAATAATAATAATATCTTCATTGAGACATCCACAACAATTATTACATACAATATTCAACATTTACAATAAAATTTAAAGACAATAATTGGATTACATAATAGACAACACATAAAATTACATTTCATTCAATTAAATTACATTTCAAATATGGTATTACACAGCTAGTTGTGGTAATCTCAAAAGGTGTCCACACACATAATACTCACTACACTACAGTGACGTCATTTCATCCCTTTCGAGGGGACATAATCTAGGATGTGTTATATATCTCCTAGGTCACTTTTCAGCAAGAATATTGATGTGCTAATGGTAACTTTTTCGAAGTGGACAGAATCTAGGTTGTTAAATATCAATCTCCTAGGTCACTTTTCAGCAAAAATATTGATGTTATATGGAACTTCGTTGATAAATTCAATTGACCTCTGGATTCTTAATGCAAAACATGAAAATGCAAACAGCAAAATAACAGCAGCTAGATTTTATGGCTAAAACTAGTACGGGATACACAGGTATAGTCATTATACACACATGTGGCAGGTTGAATAGATATTTCGGATATTTGCAAAAAATCTAGGAATTTTGCGCAAACACGGATAATTAGACAATGGTGATAAACTATTACAAAAGCGATTCGCTTCTGGCACTTCGGTTCGCTTCGCTCGGCGTTGTTTATCTTATACTAACCTAACCTAGCCTACTACTACTAAAGTTCTGTTGATAGGTAACATAAGGATAAGAAATGATCACCATTGTCTAACTATCCGGGTTTTTGCTAAATTCCTACGTTGCCTGCCTATATAATCCTGCCACATGTATTCAGAGAAAGAATAACGTTAGTTATTCCTATCCATTCATCCGCTCCATATCTCCGAAACTCAAATTACTAACAACATATATGTAACTTGGTACTTCAATACATATGTCGCTGCTTTAAAACTAAACTGAAGAAACTCAAAAAACACTATTTTGCAAAAAACGTTGTTTTATAATATAGTTGATATATTTTTGACATTAAATTGCATATAATTTAAAAGAATGATTAAATATAAATACATTTTTTATCTTTTTATTAATTTAAAATGGTTTATGTACTTATTATTTAATCTTTTTGTGATAAAATGTTTTTCGAGTTTCTTCAGTTTAGTTTTAAAGCAGCGATGTATGTAACCCCGTCATCCCCTGTGGGGGTGTGCAGAGGTGTGGGGGGGGGGCTGTACCTTGGTGGTCGGTGGCGGGGGTGTTGCTCTCGTTGCTGCGGGAGGAGAGGCTGCTGCTGCTCGAGCTGCCCGACGGAGGCTTCGGCCCGCCGCCCTCCAGGTCACTAGAAGAGAGAGGTACTGGCTTATTAATATGTTATAATAATAATATTTGGACATAATGTAGAAGTATGCAGAAGGACTGATAGTCGCTGGAGCAAAAAGGTCCAAGAGTGGAGACCGCGTCTCAGTAAACGTAGTGTGGGGCGCCCCCCGGCTAGGTGGGAAGACGACCTGCGCAGGTTGGCCGACATCGAATGGATGCGAACGGCCACTGACAGGGAGAAGTGGCGTCATTTGGGGAGGCCTATGTCCAACAGTGGATTGATACAGGCTGATGATGATGAGTCAAATATGTATTAAATATTATTATTAATAACTAACGGGACGTGCAGGCTGCCCGTGACCATGGCTGCTGCAACGTAGCCGAAACGTCGGGTTAATAAAGGTAACTTTATTATATAAAAACTTACGCGATAAGTCCCGTTAGTTATTAATCATGAGTGTAAATCGCGAATCTCTTAAAACTACAAATAAAATTACATTAATAATATTTAAGACACTATTATTTTATGTCTGACTAGTTTTAAAGATACTAGTCAACGTATATTTAGGAAACATAACAAATGATACGTGGTTTTAATCTCTTTTCAATATAACAATGTTTGTCTTAGAATCGGAAAATCTTGGTAACCTTTTTAAGTGCAACTACGACATGACTCGATGGACTGCCGATTATATTCGGTTAAAATCTTAGATTGCTAGTCTTAAATAAACTATACCATTAATTTATTGATATACCCAGCAGGATAGTATTCACTTATCTGTAAAATATAATTCGTCTTAACTACAGTTTACTAAATATGTCTTTAATAAATGTATGTTATACCGAAAGACATTGATGACTTTAAATCAAATCAATTTCCTATGTTATGTCGAAACCCTATTTTCTTCATCCATTCTATCTATCCTTTAACAAGGTTAGACAATCTAATTTTTCTAATTCCACCAAACCACTTTCGCTTCAATGAAAACCATTCAATTCCGCAAACACACTCGACGGTTATAGCTGCTCCTAACGTCACCCTTTTTTCAGAATATCGTTTATTTGATCGTGATACATCTCGTTAGGCCTATCCCTAAGAATCTATATGTAAGTATTGTAGGATATGTGGAAAGACAATTACGTAGGGATCAACCTAATGAGACGAATGACCATCAAATCTGACGCCATACTGAAAAAGGGTGACGTTAGAAGTACCTTTAACTGTCCAATATATAAGTAGAGGTATATAACTACTAATATATACCAAGTAAGCTAAAGTGGTTTGACGTCCCGGGATAGTACACACACGGCACAGTATCGATCGCTATCTTGAACGATCTTGACAAAAGGGTGACAAATCTCTCTTGCTTTACTCACACCCAATAACCTTCTCATACATGCTCTTCTGTTCTTCACTACTAACACCCTTGAGAAGAATGTCTCCAATTTGATCTTTATATGTTCGTCATGGTATTATACCTTTCAGAAAGCGTCCTTCTAGGTGGCAGGTTGACCTTTGGCGGCTGGCTGCCCGCTGGTAACGACACGTTCCTGAGCACCCTCGGAGGCAACTGAGTCGTCATGGTAATCACTTTTACTCACTTTAGATGTTGAGGTTAAGTTTGAATTGAGTCTTGTTAATATACGTATATTGTACAACTTTTAATAAAAGTGTTGTTCATTTACCTATATAACACTTAAAAAAGACGTATATAAATTGTTAACTAACTGCCTTTAATATAATATTGTAGAATACTATTACACCAATTGAACTAGCCCCTTACTAAGTAATATATACTATTTATAAATATATACTTATTATACATGGATAAATAAATCTATAGCCTATATAATCAACACCCAGACTGGAAAGCATAAGTTAAACTTAGTTCTTAAGTCAGCCTTCAACGGGAATATTTGGGACCTCACGATTAGCGTTCAGGCGTCTAACCGATTGCACCACGGAGATCGTCGAAGTTTGCCTTTTATATAAGATGCGACTAAGGGACTAGGGGTTCTTAAGATCGAACGGGCGATGGACTATCAACGTGTTAGCGATTTAATATTGAAGTGTTGGTTAGTCTAAAATACATCGAGAAGATATTCTATCACCAAGGTTGAATAAACACCTGTCTTCTCGGAAAAAGATTAAAGGACTTTGAGTTTATAATAAACGCGATAGCCTAGCAACCTATCACATTACAATCAGACCATAGTATTACTAAATGTGACCAAGGAGATATGTCTTGACGAAATGAGGGATGTAAATATAATAATAATAATAATTGGACATTATTACACCAATTGAACTAGCCCTTCGTAAGTACATTTAAGACTTGTGTTAAGGGTACTAGTCAACGTAAATTTAAGAATATATACTTATTATATATAGATAAATACACATATAGCATATATAATCAACGAGCAGACTGGAAAGCAGAAGAAAAGCGTAATTCTTAACTCTGCCTCCACCGGGAATCGAACCCGGGACCTCACTATAGCGTTCAGGTGGTTAACCAACCGCGCCACGGAGGTCGTCAAATATAAATATAGATGTGTTTAATAGAATAACTAATATAATAATAAAATAAAATAATATCTAATAGAACACATGTAAATATTCTGTCTACACCTTTGGTACTTGTTGTCGTAATGTGCATGTAAGTAGCAAACATTGTGAGACTTTATTTAAAAGTAGGTATCCTTGGTACAGCGATAAAAGGATAGATTATTCTAGTGCTTATTAATTCAATCTAGACTCGCTTCTACGACCTAAACGGGAATAAGGAAACTGCTATTGAGTGATTGATAAGAAAGGAAAAGATATACCTATATACATATGCTTTAAGACTATAGTCTTGTGCTAGTCTGTAACGTAAAAAGAATGATAACTAGCTGCCGTTCTTTCCGGCATGTCCTATAAGGCAACTTATAAAATAGGGGAAATAGAATCTATTGGACGATGGGCTAGCAACCTGTTACCAATGTTCCATTATGACATCGCAACCCTAATATTCATGCTATAAAGTGATTTAGGAGATGTTATATCTTCGAGGTTCTGTCCACCCCGAAAGGGATTGTATATATTTATACTACTACTACTACGACTAATATAATCTTGTGGGTAAGCCAGAGTATAGAGTGTCATAGACCGTCCCGATCATTTATAGCCATTTGAAGCTCGTTATTTACCTAATTTTCAATGTGTGGTGTACTTTATGTCATCTTACACAGCCCACTGACTACTGCCCATCAAATCCCTGATCAATGAATAAGTATAACTACTAGACACTGGGCAAAATCCTGTAAATCGAAGTAATTTCGACTTAACAGATATGTAATTATAACAGAGAATCCTACGCAAGATAAATGATAAATTTAGACTTAATGAATGTATACATATATTACCTATAGTGTGCTATAGTGATACAAATAGTAACTAAAGCATGACTTAAGACATGTTATACAGACTAAAATTTATGCAAGGAGGTAGATCCGTACATATATGTAAAAACCTACAACGGGAATCGAACTTATAACCCTGGGCATAGAGAGGAAACATACTGCGACTAATCTCCAGTTAACCCAAATATTAGATTTATTTCTGGAAGGGCGTGATTCACTACGATATTATCGGATTCACGGTTATTAGCAACATAAACTGTAACACGTAAACACAACGTTAAAATCCGATAACTTCTGAACAATATATATACATTCATTCACGTCCTTCAATCCCTTTCGGGGTGGACAGATCCTCGGAGATTTAGTATCTCCTAGGTCGCTTTTTAGCCTGAATATTATATTAATATCATTGGGGTTGTGATGTCATATGAAACATTGATGATAGGTTGCTAGCCCATTGCCCAATTGATCCTATTTACCCCTAATCTCTAAGTCACAGTTCTATGACAGGCCAGAAAGAACGGCAGCTAGTTAGCATTCTTTTTCGTCTCAGACTAGCACGGGACAAGTTCTGAACAATAAATAGTATTATTCTATTCCGGGTAGAGAGAGGTTCGAATGACTATTGTTTTTGACTATGAAGTGGAAGGGCGGTTACGTAGGGGTCGACCTTATAAGAAATATGGCGACTAAATTAGACGATATTCTGAGTAAGGGTGACCTAAGAAGTACTTATAACGACAAGAGTATGTATGAGGAGTATGGATGTCAATGAAACGAAAGCAGTTTTGTTGAATTGAGGAAAATGTAGATCCGTGATCTCTGCCAATACATATTTATTTATTTATTTCATTCAAATAAGTATCCTATCATTACAGGTTTAATAACCTAATGCGATAGGTTCCTATCGCACTTATTATAGTAACTTATTTGCATGAAATAAATAAACAAACATATGTATGGAGACAGGCGTGATTGCTAAGTATGAAATTAGACTGAAATATGTAAGGGGAATCAATATCATTTTAAATGTCACATCCATTGCCCTTTGGACGACATCGCTTCCCTTAGCATATACACTCGGCGGTTATAATAACTATTAATGCCATTCTTTTCAAATGTGTCCATACATACATATATTGACAACTCTACGTCTTTAACGGAATGGGCAGACTATCAATCGCAACCTGGAACGGGTGACAAATCTCTCTTGCTTAACTCACACCCATTAACCTTCTCATACATGCTCTTCTGTTCTTCACTACGTAGACCCTTGAGAAGAATGTCTCCAATTGGATTAGTATAAGTTATAGTACAAATAAATATATCTTATGTGTACGTCATAATGTTTACTACATAACCGCCCTTCCTCTTTTAACACCTTTCGTCAATCTACTACCATTAATTCATGTAAATATTTGCACGTATTCAAATGAAATATTTACGTTAATTTTTACATCAATATTTACATAGGAACACGTCAATAATTACAGTATTATAAACATACAATGTAATCGAAATATGTATAATAAAGTATATCCTATTTTTTTGGGTTGGACAGAATCTCAGACACAAATAATTCCTCAGACACATTAAGTATAACTATTGAGGCTGTGATGGTCTATCTATGGGCTATTTTTGACAAGTTGTTAGCCCATTGCCTAAGAAATTCCATGCCATCTTCGTTCTTCTATTAATCCTAAGATATAATAAGAAAGGCAGCTAGTTAGCATTCTATTTACGTTTCATCGCTACGGGTTTTAAAATCCTATTTACGTGTGGCATGTTATTAATACTGAAAATGGATAGATACACGAATACATGAAGGATTTCGTTCAATTATTCATATTTATTTTGTACATTCTCAATATTTTTCGCGTTTATCATGTTTTTTTTTAAATTTTCTGAATATAAATTATAAAAAAAACATTATGATGAAATACTTAAATTTCGAAAGAAAAAAAACTTTTATTAATATAAATTAATTTTGATTTATTTACGCACAGGTTTCGAAAACCAACATTAACCAATTAACTCCACATCACAAATTCACTGTATCACCCAAAAACAACTTAAACTCCCTGTCTACCTCTCAAGAGAGCTAAGTTGTGATACGAGCGAACGACCGCGTAGTACCATAACAACTGGATCGAATAAAACCTGAGCATCACTGCCGAGGAGGCGAGTAGCAGGAAAACATGGCAAATGGACAGTTTTGAAATGGCTAGCTATTAATAGGTAAACTATAATTATAGTTAATCTATTATAAAGGATTTTAGAAGTAGATATTTTGGCATTTTGAATGGTTAGAATTTAGTAAAATTGTATTATTTTTAACATGCTCGTATTTGTTCTTATCCCATGTAGAGTCATTTGTTTAGGTCAACTTCATTGAAGATATTAAAAACAGTGAAGTTGGGCTAGCCAATCAAAATTAAGACTAATTACTAGAACAAAATGCATTAAAATATTCTCTAAAATACTCCATGTTTTTGTAGTGTTTATTTAACGAGCTTAATAGAACACTGGAACACAATCGAGCACTGTAAAGCGATACAAGAATTAAACACGAACAGGTAGAATTATCATGATAAGGGTACACGAATGTCTGTGTATATCTTAGTAATAATATACCATTCCATCTACAGACCCAACTAGTCGTATTATAAACCGCCTAAATTCTCATCATAGACTGCGGCTGCCCAGTACTAAATCGCCCCACTAATGAACGAGGTGCCATTGTCTCAAATTATGGCTGTATACATTGCAACCAACGAACATACTATTCTTTCACACACATGAGTATGTATGATCACATAAATATGTGTATGAATGTACATACATAGATATCAAACAAAACCGAGCACACATATTTCTGAGTATTACTATTTGAAAAGGAAGTCGTGTATACGTACATAGTCATTGATATTACAATTACATACATAGCTATTTTGTTATGATTAAAAATGATAGATGATTAATATGCGTTAAAGACTGAATGTATCTTGTAAACTAGCCCATTGTCTAATACATACAAATACGTCGTACCCACATTGCTAGAGAGGGGTAAGCAGAGACCACAGATACGTTAAGATTTCGTTTCATTGACATCCATACACCTTCAGCGGTTATTCATACAACGCTTAACAATACCCAAAATTTCACTCTGAGGCTGATATGAGTGGCTTTTACAGCATATCTAGAGTATATTTAAATAAAAAGCTATAACATGTACGATACTAACGATAAGTGACTAAGAATAGTATGCTTCCAAGATTCTGTCCACCCCGAAATGGATCAACGGACGTGAATGAATAATGAATGAATGTAATTTAATTAAAATTGCAATATATGCAAAAGCCATGCATCCACCCATAAGGCGGCACAAGAAAATATTTTCCACAAGCACACGACCCCAGAGTAAACTGTTAAGTGAATAGGCAATGGACTTAAATATGGCTGCCATAAAGAGTCGTACGTACGTAAACTAGAGTGTGCGTGCAGTTTTATACGCCTATACAAATATCTTTATATATTGTTATATGTCTAAACCGTTTTTCCTTTTATGATAACTATTCCGTATTACACTTGGGTATTTCGCAATTTACTTATTCACTACACACTCAATGGTTTTACACTAAATTATATGCGATTGAGTTTCATCTATCATAATAAAAGGCATTCTTTATCAACTCAAAACGTTAAATTCTAAAGAATAAAATAATTGCTAAAATTTACATACCTGAATTAAAGAGGAACTTTATTCTGCCTAATACTTAAATAATTTGAACGTGACATGTCTATCACCAAAACTACACACTCAACGCTCACATTTCACATTTATTAAATAAGGAACAAGGACGTGTTATAAGACTAACATTTCTAAAGACATATTTTTTTCATGAAACTTGTCTGCCATTATGATTTCGTCCATCCAACTGTCCGCATAGGTGATTAGTTAGCTCTATGTCATAAGCTAAGTACTGAAATATTCCGCTCGGCCTTTTTAAAGGGTACTACGACTCTACAGCGGAATGTTTACTAATTATCGTAGCACTCACTCTACATGCGACTACGAATTTTAAAGCTATACTCAATAATACATACACACAACAATTTATTAATTTTAGGCGGGTTTGGTTTTAGCTTCTTATTGACAGATTTCATCACGAATTATTTATACCTACGCATATTCGCTTCACGATTTAATTATATTCATATAATATTACCACCTGTCACATTGAGTGACTATCTGGTCAACACGTGGGTTTGAGGTGGCCATAGAATTACTACTTTCGCAAATGCGGAGATGGACACCTGAAGCTCTGGCTACCCCGCAAGGGATAATGGTCGTGAACGCGTTTGTCTTTCTTTTTTTTCTTTTTTATAATATACATTCGTATCAACGAAACCTCAAAGATATGCCTTCTTTGGTCAGATTTAGCATAACTTTTGGGGTCATAGTGACATTGATACAGATTATTTCTGATATTTTGTTGGCCTATCGTCCATTATATTCCATTGACCTCTAGACCAGTCGCCTCCTGAGTAATACCGCGATGAAAGGCAGCTAGTTAGCATTCTATTGAAGTCCCAATCTAGCATGGCACTGTTAGCAACTGCGTCATATCACATAAACAGAGCCTAGCCTTACTACGCCGTTATCTTTACGACTTTTGGAGTTGCGTGGTCGACACACACACAAACACATACTATTATAGAATATTAAAAGAACCTATAACCGCCGTGTGTATGGATGTTTTTAAATGGTTATAAGAGAGATGTTACTAAGAAGAATATACATGAGTAATATATATGAGTGAAGTGGAAGGGCGGTTACGTAAGGGCCGGCCTAATAAGACATATAATAGTCAGATAGACGCTTTATTGAAAAAAGGTGACGTTAGGTGTACCTATAACCGCCGAGAATGTATGAGAAGATGAATGTCAATGAAGCGAAAGTGGTCTGTCAGGATCGGGACAAATGGGGATCCGTGATCTCTGCCTACCCCTTTACAAGGAATCAGGCGTGATGTGTATGTATGTTACTAAGAAGATTAGTAGAAATAGGGTTCTTTCGCATAGTCAGGGAATGGCCCGTGCAACAATCGCCAAGTTTCATACTGAGGACATACTGAGGAGGTGTATGGGTGAAGATAAAGCGAAACTGACAAGCTAGTGACAGATCAGTGATCTCACCTTAAATATATATACAGAAATGGACTGGCTGTATATATACATATAAAACTTTGGGACTTACTGAATGATATCGACAATATTAACTTTTAGCATAGCATAAGAAGTAATATTTTGAAACCAATTATGGCTTTGTTTTCCACAATACTATCCACCTATTTAAGGATTTAGGTAGCGAAACACATACAGTTCAAATGAGCATAACCGCTGCACCTTTACGACCATTAACATCTAAAATAGCTGCAGTAAACCAAACGCTATAGCTAATAGAAAACTCTCCATAATTAACGTATTACCCGTGCTAAACTGCGACGTAAAAAGCATCTAACCACCGTTCTTCCCGGCATGTATGAGGTGACTAAGAGACTAGAGGTAGGTGGAATCTATAGGGCAATGGGCTAGCAACCTGTCGATAAAGTTCCATACGACATGACAACCACTATTTGCTAAAAAGTTACCTAGGCGCTATATATATTATCGTGTTTGGGGTGTCCAACCAACCCGAAAGGGATTAAAAGTCGTGAATTTATATGTATGTACATATGTAGTGAAATTACCGAATACAAAAAGTACATTTTCGTAATGGAAATACATTTACGAAATGCATCGAATACACTGCAGTGAGAGAAAATATCGTGAACAGATAATAGTCATTGCTTGGCGACATGGCTTACCACCTCTCACATTGAGTACTATCTGGTCAACGCGTGGTTCGAGGTGGCCATAGAATTACTACCTTCGCAATGCGGAGATGGAAACCTGAACCTCTGACTACCCCGCAAGGGTTAGTGGTCGTGAACGCGTTTGTCTTTTGTACGAAAACGTATTTCCTGTATGGAATTTGTAAATGTTTGCAATATCCGTGAATTTCAATACACTTTCAAACCCTCGTGTGAATGTCTATTTATCCCACGGAATAGATGATAGTCAGTGCTTGTTCACAGACACATCGCTGAATATAGTAATGATAATTCCGAAAATCTAATAGACCAATACCAAGGAATTTAGTTCAGATGTTATGCGGATTAAGATTGACGAAAGTAAATTGTCGGAAGTCGGAAGTAGGGATCGGCCGAATAAGACATATGACAGTCAGATATAAAAAAAGAGTAACGTTAGAAGAATATATAAACGTCCAGTGTCTATGACCTAAACGGATAACAAAAATCGGGAGCTATGAAATATGCATCGAAACATACATACACATCACGGCTGATTCCCTGTAGAGAGGTAGCCAGATATCACGGACCCCCATTTGTCCCGATCCTGACAGACTACTTTCGCTTCATTGACACTCATACATCTTCTCATACACACTCGGCGGTTATAGGTACTTTTAACGTCACCCTTTTTCATTATGGTGTATATCTAACAGTCATATGTCTCATTGGGCCAGTCCCTTCGTAACCGCCCTTCCACTTCACCCACATATATTCCTTTTGTCCAACTAATAAACACATACATTCACAATGTATGTATGTTAGACATCATGGAGTAGGCCATTAGATTCGTAAGGCTGGCCATAACTATGGAACGGAGGGCAGTTTGTTTGTTGGCGGTGACGTCATCACGGGGGTCGCACTATGCAACGGCAAGGGAATAAAGATTGACCGGTGCGTTTGTTTGATACATAGGATATTACATACATATACATTCACGTCCTTCAATCCTTTCGGGACGGACAGAAACTTAGGTCACTTTTTAGCATAAATATTGTGGTTGTGATGTCATATGAACTTTGGTGACAGGTTAATAGCCCATCATCCAATAGTTTCTATCCTTTTTTACGTCCCAGCTAGCATGGGACAAACCACATACTAACTACTAGGAGAAAATCAGAATGCCACAAAAAGTGGGGAGCCAAAACCGGTAGCGGAGGTAGTGAAGATCAATATGGCGTCGGTAGATGTTGACCTGAATTAGAAATAGATTATAGAGGTCGCTCCACGCCATAGAGCGGCGCGATTCTCCTAACATTTGTACCATGAGTGGTTTGACAGGATCTATAGGAATTCAGGAGACAACTCTGTAGTTATATCAACAAAAAGAGAAACAAACTTCAAACATATTTGGACGAAGCTATAACTTCTTGTGACATTTAGTATATTTAGCGGATTCCTATTGACTAAAAAAAAACGCTTTTACGACCATTAACCCTTGCGGAGTAGTCAGAATATTATAAATATTATTATTATATTATGTCCATAGAATTATTATTACTGCAAATCCTTTTAATAAAGGTTTTTGTTGATACATTGCTGATGTAATTAGATGTGCATATTGATTGAATAACTTGCGATCTTAGACTTGAATAGTGATAGTTGACAGTATCATATTTTCCTGCGGAATTGTTGTTTTTTTTTTACTTTCAAGAAGCGATTTTATAATCCTCATATTGGATAAAAAGCATGTCATTTCATCAGACGGATATTGGATATGCTGCAGGCTATTGGTGATGAGTATCATCAAACTGCACGATATCACAAATATTTAATACGAGTATGTATCCAACTTTATATTTGTATATTTAATGCAAAGAAAGGTTGTTCGGAACACTTGGCAGTTATATGTTACTCCTAAAAATATGATAGATACTAGTCCTACGTATTAGTACATAATCGTTATAGTTTAGCAACGTATCAATTGCAAAGGAGAATCGCCTAATATACATGAGTTATGTTTTCTCTAATAGAGACGGATGGCGTGGTGCCCATATTTATGGCAGCGCTTACTAGCAGGTATATACTGGTATTATACTGAAGGAAAACATCGCGAGGATACCTACATATTACTAGGAATAGTTAGAACGTAAGGCGACAAGGCCTGCCACCTATTGTCACGTTGATTGGTGGTAACTTAAGGAGTATCTAAAACCACTTTTTCGTTCCAAAAAAAACTAAGTGTATGAAGAGTATGAACATATGCAGATTATGATAAAGAAACCATAGCTTAGGGCTTGGATATTCTTATACGTGTTGTTTTAATGATGTTAAGATAAAGTGCTGATAACCAATTCCAGATTCCAAATAGTATAGCAATTCCATCTCAATCCCAAAACATATAACAAATATATTATACACTTCGGTTTCACAGCGTGTTCCATACTTAGAATAAAATTACATAAGCTCCATGACTTGTGTATACACACTCCCTCTTTTTTTGCTGTGATACTACCCCAGTTAGTTGAGTGCCCATCTCCGAAATGCCGAAGGTTTGTTAGCTAAGACCACACAAAAGCCGCGTTTCGCTAGATAGATAGCACCCAACGAGATAGGTAGTCAACAGTATAGCCGTATACAGGCACTGCCTATTACATATCCAGAGGGAAAGAAAGGTTTCCTCGCGATCTTTTCCCTTCCCTTTCCGTTTCTTGGAATACATTACGGAAATCAATCAATCAATCAATTTTTTTATCCTACAGATTATGGATTCGTCACGTTTCAATGTTTACCTCATTCTCTGACAAAAAACGTAAAGCGACACCTAGTTTACTACGCTCTAACATTCTATCAACTACGTTGCAAGCTAAAAATAGTTTTCCGTTCTGCACGAGCTTCTACAAACACTTTATAGATGGCGATATACTCAGATTATACCGAATCAAATCCATTACGGTATTCTTTCCAGGTAGCTTTAGAATCACTGTCTCCACTATATCTACATTGGACATTTAATTCAATTTTACCTCCGAAAACTCTATAAGCGTTAAAGATTTTTGTTCATTTACAATTATATTTGTCTGACTAGGTAACTAGACAATTGAACCTCTGAAAACTTGCTAAGAATAGCAAGTTATATACTTCTAGTTACAACTATAATTCTATTTTAACCTTCGACTAAGCAAGGGTTAATTTATCTCGTTAATTTCCAAGTACAGTTACAGTACAGTTGCGGGTACTCACTGGCTGTGGTGCGCGGTGAGGCGGTTGGGGTCGGAGGCGTTGCGGTGCTTGCCCCGTCGCGGCGCGTTCCGCTCTCGGCAGCTCTCCGCGCGGTTCACGCCGCGGGACCCGCCCACCGCCGCCGGACGGGAGCTAGTGGAAACAGACACAGCATTATTAGTATGTATTTTCAAAAGTTTGGTTATAGAATTAGTACCTTCACAAATGCGGAGATAGATATGCATCTCTTATTATATGCATAATATCTTTAAGTACACCGCAAAGGTGAATAGGTGTGAAAATGTTTCTTTCGTCAAAAACTTGGAAGCAATATGAAGAGGTTTATACGGCATTCATACACACAATTATGTTTGGTGATAGGTTTCTGATAGCCCATAGCCAAATAGATATCAACCCCCTAGGCGCTTAGTGGCTTCTACGACATACCAGGTATAAAAGCAGCTTTATAGTTACGTCCTAGGCTTACACAGAACTTGATATACAATTGCCATTTACATGGTGTCATATATGTATGTGTCAGACTCAATGGATGAAAAGAGGAATCTTTATAACCATCCATCATAGTATCTTAGAACTTCAATGCACACACTCCGTGTACACACTAACTTAGTATACATACCATTCAAGATGAACAGAACCTCGGAGACATAATTTCTCTTAGGTCTCCTTTAAACATCGATATTGGGGTTGCAATGTCAAAATAGCCAATTGGTGGTAGATTGCTAGCCCATCGCCCAATAGATTGACGACCTCCGTGGCGCGATCGGTTAGACACCTGAACGCTAATCGTGGGGTCCCAGGTTCGATTCCCGGTGGAGGCAGAGTTAAGAACTACGCTTTTCTAATGCTTTCCAGTCTGGTTGCTGATTATTTATGTTATATATGTATTTATCTATGTATAATATGTATACATTTCTTAAATATACGTTGACTAGTATCCTTAACACAAGTCTTAAATGTATTTAGCAAGGGGCTAGTTCAATTGGTGTAATAATGTCCAAATATTATTATGATTATTAGATACTATTTGCCTCTATCGAGTGTATATGTATACCGCATACCTGTTGTCCTTGTCGTTGGGCTCCCGGTCGTCGTCCTGCTCCGCGGCGGCATCTTCAGAGGAGCCCTCGCGACGCACGTCTCCTGCAAGAGGCGACAAAGGGCGATTAGCACTTGTACCATAATACATACTGACATACATATAGTCAGTGCTTGTAAATGGCGACATGGTATACTGTCACGCAAGGTACTGACTATGGGGTTTAAATGTGGTCTCGACGAAACTATATAATCATACATACATACGCTTCCACGATTGTAAAGCTCTGTTGGGGTAGTCAGTGAATGACTTTCCAGCACTAAGTATAAAGATGATTATTGGCAACTCTAAAGCCCAATTACAATCACTAAGCCGCAATTGCGGAGATAGACACTGGAACCTCTGACTACCGTGCAAGGGTTAAAATTCGCTAATGTGATCAAATTGTTTTTTATAAACATAACATATTCGTTTCTCCCTGGCGGAGAATCAGTAGTTATAGTATCCATATCCATTGTCGAAGATTTAGTGACAGTATGACTACCTCCAACCAATATGTTAATCCACCTCCAACCATATAATACAGGATATGTCTGATGGTTAACCGTGTCGCAATTGACAAACAATTATCGATGGTTAATGTTTTAAACACATATT
Source organism: Leucoptera coffeella (assembly GCA_030578115.1). Classification (NCBI taxonomy): domain Eukaryota; kingdom Metazoa; phylum Arthropoda; class Insecta; order Lepidoptera; family Lyonetiidae; genus Leucoptera; species Leucoptera coffeella. The sequence continues at coordinate 25,279 of JAMBLF010000821.1, read as the reverse complement.
CAAAGGTAATTAAGAAACGGATTTATTAAAAAGCAGCTACCATTTGACATTATAATAATATATTTATTTACTTAAAATTGAACATATGCATGCATAAAACTAAAACTATAACTTTTGTTTTATTTATGTATATCAATTTAAGTAAACAAGTTTTTATACATGCAATTCTTTTTCTAATTTTATTAAAATAAAAAAACAATCAAGTAATAAATAGTTATTTAGCATGATCTTATATTGATAAAATAATCTATTGATCCCTAGTACCTTAATCGCTTCTTACAACAAACCAGGAAGAAGAGCAGCTAATTATCATTCTATTTACGTCCCAGTGACACAAAACATTACACCAACAACAACAATGATAGCAACAAAACAATAAAACGTTATTTATAATCTCTTCATTACAAAGTATGTAGTTTCCCAGAATAGCACATTGTACGGAGTGTCACGATCGAATCGCCTAAAATACCTTTTGTATCACCCGCTGACTCAATACAACTGCTCTTTTATATAAACACTAGAATTATTTACATACACTTCTACAGACTATCTAACATACATAAATACATACACATCACACCACATCCCTATTCGTCCCAATCCTGAGAGACCACTTTCGCTTAATTGACACTCATACACCTCTAACACACTCGACGGTTATAGGTACTCCTAACGTCACCCTTTTTTAATATGGCGTCTATCTGATTGTCATATGTGTTACTGGGCCGGCTTCTATGTAACTGCCCTTCCACTTCACTCACATATATTCCTTTCTCCACTAACTATATTCTTGGTCACCATTACCATTACAAAATAAGTAGCTTATTCACGACCAATCTTTGCGGAATAATCAGAAGTTCAAGTGTCCATCTCCGCAATAACGGAGATAGTCCTTCTATGATATTAATGTATAAGTAAAGTAAAAGTAAAAACGTTTATTCAGTAAAAACTTAAATCTAGTGTACATACAGCGAACCCCCTAATAAAGGGCATAGCCCTGTGACTTAGGGTGGGTTAAGTATAGAGAATCAGATATCTTCATTTACATTGGTAAAAGCCCAGGTGAGATTTGAACCCTGAATTCAGAGTTCAAGGCCCAATGACTGAACTACAAAGACAAACAAAAGACAAACGCGTTCACGACCATTAACCCTAGCGGGGTAGTCAGAGGCTCAGGTGTCAATCTCCGCAATTGCGAAGGTAGTAATTCTATGGCCACCTCAAACCCACTTGTTAACCAGATATTCATTACTCAACGTCACAGGTGGTCAGCCACGACGCTATTTACAAGCACTAACTGTTCGGGGAACAGGTATGTTACCTCACGATTTTTTCTCTCAACGTAGTACCTTATTAACTTATTCCGATTATCATCATCAGATCATTTATCTCACGCGATTGTCGATGAACCATCATTCAACTGATGTTGGACACTGTACCCCAACCCACCCCGTAAAGCAACGTAAGTATGAATCCTACTAATCATAGCACGTCGGCATTTCCTGTTAGGTGACAACGGTCCCCGCCGCTTAAGGGCACATACACGTGCAGAGAATATAGGATAGTCTGTACATAGCCTAAATAGATAGGGTTGCGAAGAGATTCATACTAAATAATTGTTGATTTTAGTTTCCAACGGGATAGGTAAAGGGTGTTGATCATGGAGTAATTAATAAGAGGAGTGGGCCTTACGCAATATTTGTATGGAAACTAGCATGGCATTATGCGGGATGAAACGAGGTACGCGAGATGGAGGGGAGATATTACAACCAATTAAAACACGGCATCGGCCAATCAAATTAGGTATCTTCTTTCTACTACACATTTTTAGACTCCGCACCAATTAAAACACGCCATTTGGACTCCGCACCGCGTAACGGGGACCGCTCCTTACGCCGGGTCCTCTTTATATTTGGTTCGTGGTATTGATCGAAGATTAACAAAAAAGAACTGACAAGAAATCTACATAACTATGAAATCTTCGTTGAATTCTGAATATATTAGAATACAAATTAACAAGTTGTTTTTCTAACTTATATGTAAGAGAAGACCGGGAAGCTATGGGTACATGTTAACCGAATATTCAGCTCATGTGACAGTTGGTAAGCCAGGTCGCCATTAACAAGTACGAATAGTATTAGTATTAGTAACAGTTTGGTTTCCTGATGATTTTTACGCACCGTAAAAGCGCTGCATTACAAATTTTGATTATGCACGACTAATAATACATACATATACATCACGTTCAATTCCCTGTAGAGGGGTAGGCACCCCATTTGTCCCGATCCTGACAAACCACTTTCGCTTCATTGACACTCTTACACCTCTTCATACACATTCAACGGTTATAGAGTTATAAAGTTATTATTTGTTCCCTTAAAGTCGGCAGTGCCGACGGCAGTGCCGACTCGGCACCCCTAGCCCTAAGTAAGAGAGGAGTGCGGGGAATGACCCGGCGAAGGCCGCTGCCTCACGGGAACAATACCGGCACCTAATTGCACATTGTTCCTATTTATACCACACGAATACGAGGTACTTATAGCACTCAATAATTTCAATATACATAAACATCTAGTATTAACTAACATACTTAAACCTGTCACATTGAGTACTGACTACCTAGTCAACACGTGGGTTCGAGGTGCCCATAGAATTACTACCTTCGCAATTGCGGAGATGGAAACCTGAACCTCTGACTACCGCGCAAGGGTTAATGGTCGTGAATGCGTTTGTCGTTTTTGTATTAAAGCATGTCTCGTACTAGTCTGGTATGTAGAAAGAATGCTAACTAGCTGCCGTTCTTTCCGGAATGTCATAGGAGGCAATTAAGGGTTCTATTCTATCGGGCGATGAACTAGAAACCTGACTAATATTCTATGTTATTGTCTTGACTACCCCTGTACTGATGCCGTATATTGGTGACAGTTTGCTAGTCTATCACCCTCAAGATTCCATTAAACGATATGTTGGAAAGATAGACAGTTAGTAAGCATTCTATTTGCGTAGTTTTAGAAGCCTCTTCGTTACCAGTCCTTAGCTTTGCCTGAGTATGATGACGTCAATCGCATCAATTGCTTACCGACCTGCATACTCCAATTGCACTCGATGGAACCAAGTTAAGGACTGAACAAATCGCTTGCCTTTGAATGACTAATAACGATTATAGATGGCTGGAGATTAAATTGGAAATGTAATTTCAGTTTGGGAAGTTATCAATAAAAAGATAATGATTTATCGAAAGATTTTTTTCCAATTTGCCAAACCTAACAATATAAATTTGCGATGACTCTTGTGTTCAAACACTCAGCAACTCTAACTACCCATAATAGCAATAAGATTATTTTCTTTCTTTTTACCATAACCAAAACGGTAACAAAGTACTATATGATATACATACTTATGTACAATCTATCAATCTATCCAATGAATAATAAATCTAATAAATCGAATAATAATAACAAATCTATCAATATGAGACATAATGAAAGGAAAATTATAACGTATCATACATATGTGAATTCGAAGTAGCTCTGTTGTTTGGATCTTGACTCTGTATCAGTGGGTACAGGGTTCACATCCCGTTTGGGCATGTACCAATGGACATTTTCGTAATAGGAATACCTACCTACTCCGCAAGGGTTAATGGTCGTGAACGCATTTTTTAATATACATGTCTGTAAAAAACGTCCCTCACAAATGTCTCATAGCGTGTCACACTGTATGACAGCCCATCACCCTCCAAACTATTGGCTTGGAGCCATCCGTTTATGATGCTCAGACATGCCACGTACGTAAAGAACCGGGTTGGAAGCTTTGCAAGGTCAGTGCCTTACTAACACGAATGTACGCTATAAAACTATTAGAACTAAAACACTGTTTTACTACATTAGGAGTTATAAAGAAACATTCAATACTTTTATCCCTTATGGGGTAGTGAGAGGTTCAAGGATCTATATCCTAATCTGTAAATCATTTACTAAAGTGACAGGTGGTATATTTACAAGCATTGAGTTTGTCTATTCCTAAGAGATGTTATGTCTCATATGTATATAAAACCTTCTTTTACTCAATAGAATAAAAAGACTATATATTGATCGCTATCTTAAACGATCCTGACAAATCTTTCTTGCTTCATTTGTACTCATACATTCTAACTTTTCATACATGCTCTTCTGTTCTTCACTCTATTGGTATATTATAAGATCGATATTGTTAAATATGTAATGCATCTTGGCAAGAATAAAAATAGGCCAATCGATAACATGCTTGAACCAAATCACTGAAGTTGAAGTGCATTAAAAGCAACTATAAATTACTAATGTGTATGCGGAGGTATATAAATAGGCTTGTTTTAGCCTGGGACGTTAATATTTAACAAGCTACAATTCCTCCCAGAGCGAGTCATAAGAAGCGACTATAGGACAAGAGGTCAAAGGAATATGTTAGGCGAAAACTGTTTCATAATAATGAATTCTGCACTTTAATTTATACATGAGGTTCTGGTATATCGTTTACTGAGGCAGCACCATTTCATTGCTTCAAAGTTTCCATTTAATTTTAATGTCTAAAGTTTGTGTTTATGTGCAGTGAATAAGGTGCTTTCTTTCTTTTTGTCTTTAGTAAAAGAGAAAGAGCAAATTGTGTCTCTAAGGTTGTTTAGACACCTAAAAGAATATAATGGACGTGAGAATATGTATGAATATCAGTGTGACATTTAATTACACTTCCATTGATACAAGATTCGATAAACTTTACCTTTAGAAGCTTTAAAACCAGATCCTTTTAATACAAACCCTAGTAATAATCTTAGCATGCTATACGCTAGCATCTTCACTTTAATTTATGAACATCAATATATGTTTATTATCACGTTAATAACAAACCTAACCACTTCAGAGGTCATAGCAGCTATTTATATTAAAACTGGTTTAGCAAACTTTGACCACATTAATCAGTGTTTACATGGGCATGACTTCACATATCTACGACATCACCTCGGATTTGAATTTACTAATAAAAACAGTGAGGAAAACATTGCAAGGAAACCTATCTATCATTTAAAGACAGTGCTTGCAAATGGATGGATAATTTTTGACGACCTCCGTGGCGCGATCGGTTAAACACTGGAATGTTACTCGTGAGGTCCCGGGTTCGATTCCCAGTGGAGATAGAATTATGAACTATGCTTTTCTTTTGCTTAACGGTCTGGTCATTGGTTATATAATATGCTATATATCTATCTATGTTAAGGCTACATTTCTTAAATATACTTTGGCTGTACCCTTAAAACAGGTCTAAAATGAACTTACCAAATCCTATAAGACCTAATATCTTGTGGGTTCCTCTATAGGACTTTGGTGACAGATATCTTGCCCATCACTTCCCTAGAATCACTATCCCATACGAATAAATAGCCCATGTACACCTACACCTACTTTTAGTATTTTCCTAGGACATGCAATGAAAAGCAGTTAATTAGCATTCTTCTTACGTCCCATACTAGCACGGCACTAATGTACTAAAAGAAGTACGTTTTAAAGTAGTTACTTTAACGAACGTGTGATAACCACGAAATGCCCCTTATCTATTACGACACGATAGAGAAATAGGGCGGCCACACTTGTGAGGCAATACTGCTTAGCTACACATTAAATTTAGCTACTAATTATATGCAAGACATTGTGCTCATAGGGTGTGAACAGGATATTTTGGTTAATAATTCTGGTTTTTAGTAACACACTACGTTAAATAAATTAGGTACCTGAGATAGAAAATCCTAATGTTTTTTTCATATTGGCCCTAAAATCTTTTCAACATGTTGTTAGAAGTAATTAAGGGCCTAAGGACAAACAGAACAGGTGAAAGACTAGCAACTTATCAGCAATAAATATTCCATTGCCACAACTACCAATCATTATGCTTAACGTAACCTATAAGATATTTTATCTAACGATGTAAGCTTAAGACGCAACTATGAATAAGATTCTAATTTAAAAATGATCACCCACTTAATCTTTTAATAACTCGATATTCATAAAATCATCCATAAAATGGTTAATAACTCACTGGATAAGGAAATTAATGGGCTATTCCATTCTGATGATAAACGGGACTTTCTACATCCATACTCGTACATACAGGCGCTTCACGACTATTGCCTTTGCAGAATAGACAGTAAATCTTGTTTCAAAAATCTCCTTTATCTAAGGTGGCTTTGTATGTTCATTTTATTTAAAAGTTTTATTGCTATTTTCTATATAATATATCCCCAATACGGGCGGAGATTAATCTCCGATGATTAGACAATCGACATTTATGATAATAATCAAACCGGCAGTTTCAAAACTTAGTTCAAAACATACATTGTATATATCATTTTCAGAATTAACGGACTAGCATTAACTTATGTTGAGTAGTATGAGCACATATTCATGAATATTTGGACAATTACATCAGTAATACTTCAGATGAAATAAAATAGAACTAAACCTACCTTTAGGTACCGTAAAAAGCCAAGAAGTCTGCTTCGAAGGCTCCACACTCTTCTTCTTCGGAGTGGGAGTGTCAGCCACACTGGTCTGCCTACTCCTTGTGACATTCTGGGCTTTGACCGGCTTCTTCTTATTCTTCTTCAAAGTTCCACTATGGGACTTCCTCAGAGTATTCACTTTCAAAGACTGCGATTTCCCTCTCACTTTACTCTTACTTCTAGAGGCTTGTCTGCTCAATCTTCTTCTATGCTCTCTGTTCTCCGGTTTCAGAGTCTTACATTCTTCCTCACTAGGTTTAAACTCCTCTTGATGACTAAACTTCCGTTCTTCTTCTAGAAAGAGTCTTGTAAAGTCTATCAAGTCATTCGTCCCTATCACTTTATCTGCCTCTGCTACAGACTCCGGTTTAACAGTAGTCGATGGTTTCTTCCTTCTGAATATGCTCAACGCACTAACCGTACTTGGCTTCCTCACTTTGGCTTCTTTATCCTTTTTCCCATTCTTCTTTAACTGATCCAGATTAGATATAGAACCATGTATAACTTCCTTCTCATCTTCACTCCATAAACTCTCTCTCGACTTTCTCTTATCCAGTTTGTCTTTGGACTCCAGCCACTCTAAACTCCTGACCATTTCTAGTGGATTAGATATGGACAGGGCTTTCCTGTGCCCCTTCTTGGTCTTCAGTTCCACTTCCTCATCAGTGACGGCGATCTTGAGGGACTCCTTGCTGATGGCTGGTGTCTTGTTTAAGTGGATGAAGTCGTCACTGGCTGAGATGGTATCGCTGATGCAGTCTGGAGACTCGTACAGGGACTCGTCACTTCCGTCTCGACGATCTGTTGGGAATAGGGCGGTCATGGCCTGATCTTGTCAGGCTGTTGATGGTTCTTGCCTTTGGGTTAGGTGTTTAAAGACTATAAAGGTTTTAGGATGAAAACACTAGTTTACTATAGTTTGTTTAAAAGGATGTCGGGCTACGAGTAAAAACTAAATTGAACTATAAATGAATAGGTCAGACACTTAACCTAATTATTCTTTCTAGTCAGAAGACGGGTAGAGTTGTTTATTATATTTAACTATTATTAATAAACCTAGAAAATCTCTCTTTATAAATATTCAAATAGGCATTGGCCCGACAGAGAGACAGATTTATCAACATTGTGATTGTTGTACATGGTAGTATATTTTGAAGAAGTAAAAACCTAGTACATGAGTTCATGATAAAACAGTAGCATCGTTATTCGAAGTACCTATAACTACCAAATATGCATGGCAATGAATGTGACAATATATTAGTGTCGATGTCAATTGAACTAAAGTGATTTGCCAAGATCGAGAAAAAGAGGTACATACCTGCGTAACCCTATAGAGAAACGAACCTGTATTCTATAATATATGTACAACAGGTAACTCACATTTAAGTCCTAGATTAAACTGAACCTTACGCGTACTTTTCTCGCACTAATCATACACACGGTTAGGAATTTCTCTCAAGCCACCTATTGTATATGTGTATGTAAGTGTTTGTATGTATGTGTAATATATTGTATATGTACATACATACACACTTACACATCACGCCCGATTCCCTGTAGATGAGTAGTCAGAGATCACGGATCCCCATTTGTCCCGATCCTGACAGACCACTTTCGTTTCATTGACACTCATACATCTTCCCATACACACACGACGGTTATAGGTACACGTGTATGTATATTGTATATGTGTATGTATGTATGTGTGCGTGCCATTGCCTCTAGTTTCTCGGTGCTCAATAAAAAGGTTTCATTAATCCCACACTCTTGAACATTGTGAGTAAGTACCTCGCTATTCGCAATCGTTAACATACACGTCAAATCAGAATTATGTGACATTGCATACATAACTGTTACTAATATAATAATATGCTCATGTATATTCACGACCATTTAGTACCGTGAAAGTCTGGGCCGTATATATACTGACTAGCTACCGTTCTTCCCACCATGTCAAGTGAGGTTACTCCATGGAGTAATAAATAAGAGGAGTGGGCCTTACGCAATATTTGTATGGAAACTAGCGTGACATTACGCGGAGTGAAACGAGGTACGCGGGATCGAGGGGAGATATTACAACCAATTAAAACACGGAATTTTGTGAGACAAAACATAGGTATCTTCATTTTTAGACTCCGCACCAATTAAAACACGCCATTTGGACTCCGCACTGCGTAACGGGGACAGCTCCTTATGCCGGGTCCTCTTTATATTTGGTTCGTGGGTTCCTCAGGGTATGAGTCAATGGAATCTATTGGGTATTGGCCTAGCATCTTGTCACTAATATATTCGATATCAACGACAATGACGACTTCAATAGTTCTACTAAAATTGTGATTATATAACCAAGGGTCTGTCCACACTGAAAGGGATTAATGGATGTGAATATATGTATTACTTAATCACCTCATACAACCAATTATTACACAATTAAGCAGCTACCTTTACCTATACACAATTCTATGAAACTTAACCTAAACAAAAGCAAAATTGCTGGCCAAAAGAACAATGAAAGGAAAAAGCGACTACGGCAACATGATTACGCAAGAACAATACATGATTCACGCGGATTTCACTGAGACAAAAACATTGGCATTAGATTAACGCCTACTAGGAATGTATGTTTAAACATACAGATACACGCTCAAGTATAAAATGCCTACAGGGTTAGACAGTTATAAAGTTTTTATTACTATTTGTTTAAAGGGCATATATAGGAAAGTAATATGGGAATACTTAAGTCACAAAACGAATATTTTGACGACCGTTCACCCTGTCGACGTAGTCAGAAATGGAGTGTCCATAACCTAAGAATTATGTTGGTTATTTCCTAATTAACCCCGTTTTTAGCTAATCAATAGAAAAAACTATTAAAATAAACCTATAAATTTAACAGCCAAATTAGTAACCTTCGCTTATCCCCAATCAGCGATACGGTCGTTAGTCAACGGTTTTTACAGCACCGAGGTCCGAACCCGAAACCGTTACCATTACGTCACCCCTCACGTTGCAGTGACTCATGGAGCGAAGTACTCAATCACATTGTTTTAAGTACTAGCTAATAACTACTGGGTAATTATTATCCTGTGCTAGTCTGAGACGTAAAAGAATGCCAATTAGATGCCTTTCTACTCTACGGGGGTGATAGGGGTTAATAGGATTTAATAAGCAATGGACTAGTAACCTGTTTGTTACCAATACTTCATATTAACTTATTAAATTTACGTCATATTATAAGTAAACAAATGAACATAAGATATTTTGTCTCCAAGGTTGTGTCAGCCCAAAAAAGGATTAACATATACATGTACATTTACGTTCTTCAATCCCTTTTGGGGTGAACAGAACCGCGGAGATTTAGAATCTCCTAGGTCACTTTTTAGCATAAATATTGGGTTTGGGTTTCAGATGGAACACTGAGACAGGTTGCTAACCTATTGCCTAATTGATTCCATTTACCCCTAGTCCCTTAGCCGACTTCTACGACATGCCGGGAAGAATGGCAGCTAGTTAGCTTTCTTTATGCCTCCCAGTCTAACAAGGGATGGATTAAAGGACGTGAATATATAGTATGTATGTACAAGAATGCCTTTGAGTAGTAAACACGAATGTTTCAATAAATCGCACGATAAGAATTTCAACTGATAACGTTTTATTATTGTTTTCAATAACGTCTGATAAATACACAATTTATTGCCAGACACAGTAACGATGCAAGGCTAACTAGCTGCTATTCTTTCCGGCATGTAGAAGGGGACTCAGGTTTTAGAGGAAAACAGGACTTATCGCGTATATTTTATAAACGAAACTCGTAGGTAAGCAAGAGAGATTTGTCACCCGTTCCAGGTGGCGATCGATAGTCTCAGCCTATCCCGTAGGGGCATGAAAATATGTATGTATGTACCTATGTTACCCGGCGTTTCGACCATGAGAGAATAGCCTTGGTTTTCTCAACTCAGTTTTCTTGTTAAATGAATAGAGGCTCTCAAAAATACTAGTTACTAAAGTATTGGAAGGTAACAGTATCTTTTAAGCGATAGGCTAGCAACCTGTCACTAATGTTTCTATTACACTAACAAGGAGAAATAATGTATCCAAAGTCTATTGGCCTAGATCAACCGTGAAAGAGAATGTTAAATAGTATTTATTGGACGATGGATCAACGAGTTATCAACAATATTCAATATACTAAAAGAATTTCTCCACTCAAAGTGGAAGGTAGAGTTGGACGGGGTAGGCCGCGTAGAACTTATACAGACTAAATTGGAGACATTCTTCTCAAGGTCGGTGTAGCGTGAAGAACAGAAGAGCATTCATGAGAAGGTTAATGGGTGTGTGCGAAGCAAGGGAGATTTTACACCTAGTAATTCGTTAGTGATGTAGCAGAGTGATGATATCTGACATTGATATACAAAAGAGAGAGATTTACCACCCATTCAAGTTGGCCTAATAGTTCCTGCCTATCCCGTTGGGGAAGTACAGGCGTGAACACATGTAAGTAAGTAGAACATCGTAGATAATCACGTGAGATAAGAAGTAACCTAATTAGAGGTAATAATAGTTGTGGACGCAACGTAATGTACCTTCATAATTATGCTCACATAAGCTTACGACTTGATTTAAGTGGGAAGTGACTGGAGTCTTTAAATATACATATACGTACGTATACTTCGCGACTTTCATTCCTTTAGGGATAGTAGGGGTAGTCAAAGGTTTACACTATCGACCTTCAATACTTAAGGGGATGTTAAGCGCTTACTCAAAACTCACTTTACATCAGATATAAGACTAATAAATTTGAATAGGTAGAATTGTATGAGACGAGTGTGTAAAAGGAGCTGTATGGAGGGATGTAAGTCTAGCAAAAATGGTTGCTAAGAACGGTATAATGGGAACTTGTGATCTCTAACTAACCCTCTATAGAGAAACGGTCGTGATATGAACATATTTATATATTTATGTAAGTAGATAAATACCTCCTCCAATAGTATACCTTGAAGGTTTGCCACTACACAAGGGATTACAGTCGTGAATACATACACAAAGAGGTAGCAGTATGTATGTATAAAGTGACCTGCCCGGGTCAAGAACTCGGCTCGATAACAACAGTTATCGAAGTTCATACACTCAATACTACACGGATTTTACTAATCAGTAATATATGTAAGTACGGTGGAAGTGCAGTTACGTAGGGGTCAGGCCCATAAGACATATGACAGTCAGATAGACGACATATTAAATATGGGTGACGTTAGAAGTACCTATAACCGCCGAGTGAGTATGAGGTGTATGGCAATGAAGCGAAAGTGGTTTTTCAGGATCAAGGCAAATGAGAATTTATTATCTCTGGCTATCCCTTTATAGGAGGAAGTATGTATGGATGAGAAATGCATACGAAGTATATTACGAAAACGTTGTTAACTATGTACATTAGTTAAACAATATCTGTACATTATTTGCCCCCGGTGGGCGCCCCCGGCATGATGGGAAGACGACCTGCGCAGGTTGGCCGGCATCGAATGGATGCGATCGGCCACTGACAGGGAGAAGTGGCGGCATTTGGGGGAGGCCTATGTCCAACAGTGGATTCAGACAGGCTGATGATGAAATTCCTCAAGGTGTGGACAGAATCTCCCATACAATAAATACCACTTAGGTAACCTGTCACGTTAAGCCAAGATCGTATTACGACTTTAATTACAGAAAGATAATACTGAGATAACATTGGTAGCAAGTTTTTTATCGAAACTAAAACCGTGGTAAAGTCATTGACTTAATGGCCACACCGAGTATTGAACCTGAGACGCAAAAAGCGAAATCAATTAGTATGATGGTCTGGGACGTAGATAGAATGCCAACTAGCTGCCGTTCTTCCCAGCATGTCGTAGGAGGCGACTTACGGACTGGGGGTAAATACAATCTATTAGGCGATAAGATAGCAACCTGTCTTCAATGTTCTATTATGACATCGCCACCCCAATATTCAGCTAATATGTGTCTGTGGCGACCTCTAGAGCGCCACACACACAGAGAAACCTAAGTAAACCTAGGTTGCAATTAGTTAAACATAATTACCACAGATGACGCCGCCAAGAATATAAAAATAATAATTGCACACAAATCAATTCCTAGAACGCGCAAGTGAAATATTTATCGGAAACAAGATATATACAAATTTCCAACTCAGGCCATTAGCCTGGACGAACACCTGCCCAGGTAGGAAGCTTCCTCTTTTCATGTAGGACACAGTTGATCCTACAATTGGTGACCCCGACGTGATGATGCAACCTTCTGCTGGTAAACCCGACGTGATGAACCCGACGTGATGATGCAACCCGACGTGATGATGCAACCCCACGTGACGATGCAACCCAACGTGATCAAACCGATGTGCTGGTATAACCGTCGTGAAGATATACCTAACGTGATGAACAGACACAATGTCATAAAAATAAACATATATTGAAGTCAAAAACGAGGAATAGTTACGAGATACTAGGAGCAACGAATGCAGAAATACGCTACCTGTTCCTAATCTCTCAGGTAATATGAGTCGACCCACTGACCGCCTGGTGAATTGCTGATTCAGTGACAACAGCCGAGCAATGACGACAATAACAAATGACGCAAAAACCTTATAAGAAGGGGAGTACTGTGGCGATCTCTAGAGCGCCACACACACAGAGAAACCTAAGTAAAACCTAGGTTGCAATTAGTTAAACATAATTACCACAGATGACGCCGCCAAGAATATAAAATAATAATTGCACACAAATCAATTCCTAGAACGCGCAAGTGAAATATTTATCGGAAACAAGATATATACAAATTTCCAACTCAGGCCATTAGCCTGGACGAACACCTGCCCAGGTAGGAAGCTTCCTCTTTTCATGTGGGACTCTGTGGATCCTACAATTGGTGACCCCGACGTGATGTTTACATGGAAATGTTTACATGTCTCCAAAGTTCTCTCCACCCCGAAAAGGATTAAAGGACGTGAATGTACAAGTATATGTATGTATATTGTGTATCTAGTGAATATTAAACAGTGTTACATTACAAACTCCTTTCTACATAGGAAGCGACGACTGACATTGACACCTGTCAGTCATTTGACACCTGACAGCGCAGTCGGTGACAGGTAGTGTTGTAAAGAACTCGAGTCTTTTAGTCTTATTCGATAGACTCGACTCAATTTTCTAAGACTCAGTGAACTAACTGAACTCGGAGTCTTGAGTCGAGCCGAGTCTGAGTCCTATCATGAAGACTCGAGCGCCATTATTGAACTCGAAACCTTAAATAGAACTCGAGTGACTCGAGTCTTATAAAGAGCTTGAGTCTTAAAAGAGCTCGAGTCTTAAAAGAGCTCGAGTCTTCTTCAAACTGGTCTTCGAAATGCTGACAGTGATTTATTTAGAATAAATGTCTATACTTATATAATAAAGCTGAAGAGTTTATTTGTTTGGTATGGTATGTATATCTCACAAAAATAGCCTTTTATTGGCTGCTTTAAAAAGAATGACTCAAAGCGGAAAAGAACTCGAGCGCGACTCGGCGCGTAAAAAGGACTCGAGCGCTAAAGAAGACTCGAGTCTCGAGTCTCGCGTTCAAGAGCTCATATAGACTTGAGTTCTTTATTCTTAAGAGTCTTATTGTTATGAGTCGAGTCGTGTAATGCAGAGTCGAGCTCTAAATGTAGGACTCAAAGACTCGAGTTCTTTACAACACTAGTGACAGGATATACTCGATTACTACGAAAGGGAAACATTCACGACTTATTAATGATTGCGGGGTAGTCAGAGGCTCCAGTGCTAATTATGAAGCTCAAGATTGTATGGCTACTTCTAACCCATGTGTTAAACAGATAGTCAGCACTTAAAATTACAGATGGTATACCGCGTCACCTTTTACAAAAACTGACTATTACATACATAGTCTGAGGAATAAGTGTGTAGGACGATTACAATACTGAACGGGGACTTGTATAAAATATAGTCAATATAATTACATACATACATACACATCATGCCTGATTCCCTGTAGAGGGGTAGGCAAAGATCACGGATCCCCATTTGTCCCGATCCTGTCAGACCACTTTCGCTTCATTGACACTCATACATCTTCTCATACACTCTCGGCGGTTATAGGTACACCTAACATCACCTTTTTCAATATGATTGATAGATTTATTTTATTTATTGGGCTTAAAATAGGATTACCTATAGGGACGATTCCGTTTTTTAATTATGTCATCTGACACCAAACAAGTAAGTTACATAAGTACAGAATCTTCGAAAACGTACATACGTTCTGTCCATCCTTTCAAGAACTGTAGTCGTATATGTGACTACTTATAGCCGAATAAATTATGCAACGGACGCAAGGGTCAAATTGTCATTTAGTATTCTAGACATCTAGATGCCGGAGAAAGCTAAACCTATGAAGACACCGATTAAGCAAACACTAATTTCGCTTAACATACATAAGCTTACATAGTCACAAATACTAATGGTGGGGGAAAACATCGTGAGGAAACCTGCCTAACCCTAGGGATGGGTAATAGCCAGTTCTTGTATACGCCGTACAGTTCACCTATTACTTTGGGAGCTATCTGTCTAATGATTCTTCGAGTGACACACACCTAACATGCCTTCGAAATTTCGGATATTGACACTCAAGACTTGAACTACCACGCCACAATAAAAAAGGGAATGTGTATACACAAGTCGTGAAGCGTACGTATATTTGTATGTACAAACTAATACGCTGTTGAGATTGTTATAGGTACTTCTAATGACACATATTTCCGTTTATCATTTAATTGCTTGTTATTGTAAATTAATCTTATGAAAATTACCCTACTGTTTACCTCACCTAAAAATATTATTATAGATACATACAACGTCAGATTAAGACAGCCTTACACTGCTACTTAGCCTATATGCATTCTATAAATATTCCTACGACATGTAAATAATACCTATCTCATTATAGGACATACAGTGACTGTAGGTCCCTATTTTTCCTAATTATTTCTGTAATATTTAACAATATAATCACTACACTGTAAACGTTATACACTTGCTTTCTACATATAAGTTTATTTTATTTTACTACAAATTTATTTTACTTTATACACTTTATACAAGTAAACCTACAACCCTAAAAGACAAGAACCATCCAACAGCATCTGTAAGACAATTGAAACATTAGAAAAACACAGACCAAGGGAAACCTTAATATCCAGTATATCCGAGTATCTCCTTTTCTCTTTCTCACTCTCCGTAGACGTCTCCCTCTCACTCTCCCTTCCTGGCTTGAGGATATTCTTCTTTTTCCTCAATCTGGAGACCACGCCCTTATCGACCTTAGAGTCACTCTTAGGGTCGCGTTTAAACCACATCATTCTGTCCACACCTCAACGGATTATGGACGTAATAGTTTGTGTACACTGTAGGTTTGATATAACACATTTGTTGTTTCACTGTCACGTTGTTGATTTCACTTTGAAATGATCACTTTTGTATTTCACTTGTTTTGTAACGTCACCTTTTGTTTTTATTCATTGCTATTTACATAAAAGAAAATATATATTATTACCTATATCATAGTATATACTATTTTTTGCTTGAGATTTCTTGGTATTAAAAATAGGTAAAGAAACAAAAACATTTCTAGAGATAATCCATTTTATGGAAAGTTTTTTCAATCCAGCCCGATTGTTAAATAATGACTAATTAAGTAAGTATATAATTATATGGTACATATTTTGACAACATTAACCTTCTATATTATTACTATAAGGGATTAAAGAACAAGAGTATACGCCGTTAAGTAGAGTAATTTACAATCAAAAACATGTCATTATAATCGTAACCCAATCAATATTCATAAAGATAAGAACACACATACACACAGATTCTGCTACACACATACAGAAAAGTGGAGGACCTTGACTCTTATTATCAATACATACATACTAATCTATGTGACTAATCTATAAAAGTACACTGTGTATGTAGTTAAAAGAATGTTGTTCAATACAATATTCTGAAATATACAATAATGACGACCTCCGAGGCGCGATCGGTTAGCCGCCGGAACGCTAATCGTGAGGTCCCGGGTTTGATTCCCGGTGGAGGCAGAGTTAAGAACAACGCTTTTCTACTGCCTTCCAGTCTGGTCGTTGATTATATATGCTATATATGTATTTATCTATATATAATATATACATATTTCTTAAATATACGTTGTCTAGTACCCTTAACACAAGTCATAAATGTACTTACCAAGTACTTCAGTATTATATTATCTGTGCCAAGGGGCTAGTTCAATTGGTGTAATAATGTCCAAATATTATTATTATTATTCTACTCGAAATCCCAAAAATAAGGGTATATTATATTGAAAAAGGTCGACGTTAGGAGTACCTATAACCGCCAAGTGTGTATTAGAAGATGTATGAGTGTCAATGAAGCGAAATTGGTCTGTCAGGATCGGGGCAAATGGGGATCCGTCTCTGCCTACCCCTCTACAGGGAATCAGGCGTAATGTATCTATGTATGTAAATCCCGAATGAAACTAACGAGGCAAAATTTGAAAGGTTTAGAGATAGGTATTTAGTTAATGAATAGGATGTAGTCATAAAAATGTGCCTATTGTTTTCATAATACGCTTTATTTCTATACGAATTGCACTAGCATGTACTATAGACCTAGTTCTTTCCACGAAAGCGTTAGTATAAATAATAGTCGGTAGAAGGTATTTTATGTATTTTCACAATTCACGAAGAAAGATATTACGACATTAAACACCACCAGTCACGTCAGCTGCTGACTATCTGGGAACCAATTCCTCTAATGCTTTTTGCAAAATATCAGATCAGTAATAGTGTGAAGTTGGTAGTGGGTGACCAAAGTGTCAAAGTTCCACATTAAAATCGGCAAGAGTGTCATATTTCGCTTAAAAATTGCCTAAATCTGTCAATTTTGCTAACACTTCACATTATAACTGATCTGATATTTAACTGCGGTTGTACTAAAACGCATTAGTAAACTTCATCTCCTGGTGACAAGTAAGTTGCTAAGGTCATAACCTACTCCACTATTACGGAAATGGATAGATATTCTGACTAGGTATCCTATTACAGAATTTTCGAATTCTGACTATCCCATTAGCGATAAATGATAGCCATGGTGTGTACATATTTGTGTACTTTTATCGTGCGTAGACGCAAGCACATGTCGGCACATTGAGCCACGCTTGGTCGCCATTTGCAATAAAAAACAAAAGCAACCGATGACATCATACGGAGAATCCGCTTCGCACGCAAACAAGAAACGTTCGTATGTCCTTCGCACGAAGGTGCAAATTTGAATAGGAAGGTACACTAGTGATGCGTATGTTTTGATATAAAAGGATTTCGTTGAAAGGATAAAAAAGTGAATCCTTGAATAAGTTAAATGACCGAATGTATTAGGAGTTGGGACAAATTATACATAAAATAAATCTAAGGGGTTCGCTAAAGCACGTGTCCTCGTGAGAAGATCTTTGAAATCTGTTTATTTGAATGGGCATTAATCAGAGCCTGTACATAGTTAAACAAAATAGTAATGTGCTTGCAACTACTGGGTAAGTTAGGCGCGTGGAACAGAAGCGATTTTGTGTTATTTTTCGCAAATATTGGTGACATACACCTGTTAGCTAAGTTTTTAGTCAATATGTATTTTACATTACGCTGTAATATTTACAAATGTTTGCAGTATCATTAACCACGAGTATGAATAACTAGAAATCAAGGGAAATTGGTTTACAAGAATAAGGAAAATAAAATATGTACGTGATCTCTGCCTACCTCTAAGGAAACAAACGTATCGTGTATGTAAGTTTTTACAAAGGGGACCTTAAACGGGACCTTACAACATTCATTTTCTACTGAACTATCGTTGGATTCCTAGTAAAACCTACATACATGGACATACACCGATTATAACGCTACAAATAATAAAGAAATATAGAATTAAAATTCCCATCACGTGCCTAGACGGAAATCGAATCTGTGACCGTTGTAAGCTAGGCCATCGAACCACTAAACTACGAAACCATTCTTGTCAATACTTGTCAGTTAACACGTTTTTTCTACATGGGACTAGAGATCCCGCCACATAAGGTGGCAGTAGCCAAACTTGGAACTAAATTTGACGTTTCCGCCATTGCGTGTTATTTTGTATGAAAGGTAAATTTAGTATTACCAGCGTTGTGTTTTTTGCCCACTCTTTGTAATTTTTATGTTTGTTAAGGGTGATTATAATAAATTGATTTCCGGAGTTTCTTGTTAGTTCTTCTCCAAGCTAGGGTCTCCGCTGATCTAACCTCGGTAAAAAATATGTAAAGACAATGCTCAGTGCCATGTTTGAAATAATAGTTTTAAGAGATTCGCGATTTATACTCATGATATAAGATATAAGGGTGTGTATAAGATTGATTGCAGCTGTGGGAAATCCTACGTCGAACACACTAAACGGTCTATTGCGGACAGAGTGAAGGAACACATAATATATGTAATATATAATAAGAAGGATAAGTCCCGTTAATTATTAATCATGTTTGAATTATTATTCATGTTTAATAAACATATTTTGACTTTGATATATTAATTTGTTTTATTTGAGTTTATAGCTCTGCAACCAAAGACCGTTACAAATGAAACCTATAATGTATCGAGCCGTATGGCACAGTGAGTGCTAGTTTTGGCGTGTTTACTGGTAACACTGAATTACGCGACTGTGGCGACGCCTCCAACTGCCACCTTATGTGGCGGGATCTCTAGAATAGAGATCCCGCCACATAAGGTGGCAGTAGCCAAACTTGGAACTAAATTTGACGTTACCGCCATTGCGTGTTATTTTGTATGAAAGGTAAATTTAGTATTACCAGCGTTGTGTTTTTTGCCCACTCTTTGTAATTTTTATGTTTCTTAAGGGTGATTATAATAAATTGATTTCCGGAGTTTCTTGTTAGTTCTTCTCCAAGCTAGGGTCTCCGCTGATCTAACCTCGGTAAAAAATATGTAAAGACAATGCTCAGTGCCATGTTTGAAATAATAGTTTTAAGAGATTCGCGATTTATACTCATGATATAAGATATAAGGGTGTGTATAAGATTGATTGCAGCTGTGGGAAATCCTACGTCGAACACACTAAACGGTCTATTGCGGACAGAGTGAAGGAACACATAATATATGTAATATATAATAAGAAGGATAAGTCCCGTTAATTATTAATCATGTTTGAAATAGTTTAATAAACATATTTTGACTTTGATATTTTAATTTGTTTTATTTGAGTTTATAGCTCTGCAACCAAAGACCGTTACAAATGAAACCTATAATGTATCGAGCCGTATGGTACAGTGAGTGCTAGTTTTGGCGTGTTTACTGGTAACACTGAATTACGCGACTGTGGCGACGCCTCCAACTGCCACCTTATGTGGCGGGATCTCTAGTAAAGTAATTAGTTCCTTATTTCATATGAAACTAAAGAACAAGAGGTTTTCATTGGTATTTTTAGAATTATTTTAGTCTACATTGTACTTATTTGAATTTTCTTCAATTTTAGAGTAAATTTAAAAGAAATGTTGGATGTAGACAATTTATAATTTGAATATAGTAGGTCTCATCTCTATGCACAGACTACAGGTGCACTATTCAATGGGAAATGCATTGATGATTGTATTAAAAATTATCTATCCCAACACCATCCAACCCACATTGAACCCTAGTTTTTTGTAAGACACTATTGAACTTCAGCTCATTTTGTTTTAGTCTAATCATTAAACTAAATCACAAAGACCTACAGTTTAATTGTAACTATATGCAACATGGGGTCAATATAAATTGGCATACGATAGACCAAATCAAAGGGACCTTTATTCACTTAGTAACTCTAAGGTTTCAGAGTCCAAGATATATTAGTAAATTTGCCTTAACCAAAATAAGCTGACCCACATTCACATAGACTTTATTAGCCACTTGAGTTCAACATACATTGGTTCCCTTACCCGAGGTACTTGTCAAAAGTCGTGCGCACACGCCGCGCCGGAAGTGGTCGGGTTCGACCTCCGCACTTCCGGTCGGACATTTTGTTTCGATAAAGCTGCCCATACATCACTGGCTCTGTCTAGTTGACACGTAAGGATGCCTTAATGATATTGTGTTTAGTTTCACACCTCGATAGATTGTTGTTTGGAACTTTGATGGAGTAACTAGTTGCCGATCGTCTCAGTATAATATGTATTAATTGATAGTTATTAATTTCTTTTAGGTGTCTTTGGGGAATTATCTGATTCTGTTTTACTGACTTATGTGACTGAGGAGTATAATTTCTTATGGTTCTATCCTTCCTTTTAAAATTTACTACCGTACTGCGTATTCATATTATTAAGTGACGTCAGTATTTACAAAAAACGACGTCTTACCACCTGGCACAGGTACTGGCAATGTGGTTAACCAAAGTGGCCATATAATCACTCCGCACTTTCATAAATAGACACTTGCACCTCTGCCTACCCCACCGTAGGATCACGCACGTCCCAGACTATAGTATGTTCGTCTTAAGAAAATAGTAACGTCATAATGTCCCCACGATTTGACCAATGAGACGTGACAACGGTTGTCTGCAATTGGTCAATGTGACTTGTTTTCTCGTTTACTCAAGTCTCATTGGCCAGTTTAGTTTTTGAATATCATAACGTCACTATTTTCTTAACGCGAATAGCCTATAGTGTACAAGTAGTGCCTCGACCTTGTGGTGCGAGGGACTAGCCATCTGGCCTCTTGTCTTGTGCCGACAATTACTGCCAATTGAGCCACTACTAAAGCCCGATATTGGCTCTTACGAAACCTATGGCTGTGTGGATGTATTTAATTGGGTCGGTTATATAGGTTAGTCAGTGTATGAAATAGTCCTTCAAGGGAACTGGTCGTGAAGTGTGTATGTATGTTTTTATGTACATAAAGGGAGTTTATTATTTATTTTTTTCAAAATTTTGTTAATTACATCCGTATATCTAAATCGAGTCTTACTGGTTGGTAAGAAAAGCACCTAACACATACTATCGAAAACCTCTCTTAAACAAAGTAAAGTTGTATTCTTATATTATTGACAAATAAGGATATTTTTTTCTATAACTAGAACAACTGCTACTTGGCTACCTATATTTATTAGCAGATATTTGATTCGGAAAAAAATATAAATGAAATATCTGTTTACTCCTTTGTAAAGAAATCGACTTAAAGTGGTTTAATAAATATCAATCAAGGAGTTTTATGTTATAAATACGAATCAGGTGCAACCATACGGCAATTAAAATAACCTCTACTTTCCATACAAAATTAATTTGCAAACTGATTCAATATTTGCTCTGTCTCTGCTCTGGAAAAGTATACTAAGTGATAATTATAATGAACTCCTGTGTAACATTATTCAATTACATTTCTACCTAACAATGAGAATAATAGAGATTCCACTACTTTTCAAAGAAATAAGTAAGAAATAATCGATCTCCACCTGAAACGATCCTGACAAATATCTCTTGCTTCACTCACATCCATTAATATTATATAGGTATTTGATATAGATGAAAGCCCATTCCCAAGAAAGAAATACATTTATTAAGAGCACAGACACGACCTAAAACAACAGACGTAACCTATAAAACAAAAGTAAGAAGCACTCATATTCTCAGCTTAGAGATTTTAATACACACAATTATACATAACATATAGTTACGTCACATGCATACTTTGAGTATCTATTATATGGCCACCTCGAACCCAAGTGTTAGCCAGATAGTCAGAACCTAATGTGAGAGGTGGTAAGCCGTGTCACCATTTGTCTATAACCTATTCCGATCAGTCTATTGTCATACCAAGGTTGGTGGATATCGCAAACGTATTCTTTATTAATTACATAAAAACAGAAATGTAAATTTACATTAGTACATTCTTCGGGATTTGAACCCTGAACCCATTGATACAGAGTCAAGGCTTCAATACCCGATCCACACCGAAAGTTGTTGCAATACCACTCCTATATCACCAAACCTCTCCAAACAGACAAGAGAGTATAAATTTATGCCACCCCGAGGCATCAAACCCGGAACTTCCCTAACCTTCAACCCAAAGTGTCGGGTTAACCCAAAAGCATACTCTGTGAGCTTTTTGGCACCTGAGAGACACAGTGAGTGGGCTGTGACACATTTACATATGTGTGTCGTTCAATGACCAACAAACATACATACATATGTATATAGGAAAGTTGACAAACTATCTCTCTCTCTCTCTCTAGCCTTTTTCAACCCCTTTTTTGGGTGTAGGCCTCCTTTAGCAAACGCCAACTCTGTCGATCTTGGGCTCTCTGTATCCATTTGCTTCCAGCTGTTCGTTTGACGTCGTCAACCCAACGCATTTGTGGTCTTCCTTGAGGGCGCTTTTCTTCCCAAGGCCCCCACTCTACAAGAGCCTTAGCCCATGAGCCATCTTTTCGGGCAACATGACCAGCCCATTCCCACTTAAGTCTCTTGACACGAAGGACAACATCTGTGACTTTACTTTTCCTTCTAAGCCATTCGTTGCGCTTTCTGTCCTTTAGAGTAACACCTACCAGTTTTCTCTCAACAGCTCTTTGGGCAACTTCTAATTTGTGCAGAATATCTTTTGTAAATACCCAAGTCTCTGCTCTGTACGTGAGCACTGGTAGTATGCACTGGTCGTGTATGCGGGCTTTCTGTTCAGCGGAGATGTTCATGTCCCTTTAGCATGACAAACTATCAAAGTAGTAAAATTAATAAACTCCAACCATTTTTATCCTTTTTGAAATATACATTGTGAGATACAGAAGAGTATGCATAAAAGAGAGATTTGTCACCCACTCAAGGTGGCGATCGATAGTCTATCTATCCTGTAAGAGTAGCACAGGTGTGATTACATGTATCTATGTAGAGAATTGATATCCTCAATTTCTTTTATATTGAGGTAGTAAAGACATTAAAATCTCATTTCGATGCCAAGTTATTATCCCCTCTGCCATTTTAATTATCCCCTATAACATGCTGTGAAGAAAGACAGCTATAGGCTATTCGCGTTAAGTAAATAGTGACGTCATGTTATACAGGGGTTATATTGGCCAATAGGATATGAGTAAATGAGAAAATAAGTCACATTGACCAATTGCAGACAACCGTTGTCACGTTTCATTGGTCAAATCTTAGAGATATGGAGACGTCACTATTTTCTTAACGCGAATAGACTATAGTTATATTACATTAACGTCCCAGACTAGCACATGACACATATACGAGTACCAGACATTATACCTAACCACATGCGACCTTCAATCAAGGTTACCTGATATAATTCCTTATCCATATTTCTAGACCTTATCTAGCATTGCTAGTTTAGGACATCAATATTACGACTATTATTTCGAGGAGGATAGACAGAGGTAATGTGAAAACCTACCGGGCACCTAATGACTAAGTTAGAGTACTTAGTATAGAATTATGATAGGTGGTGTATAGCCTTCATACATGTATGTATATTAACTATCAACTACCTATCACAGAAGAATCAGTTTCCTCACTGTGTTTTTTCCTAACCGAATCAGATTGATCAAAATTCATTCATACATTTACGTATATAATCATAAAAAAGGAGTTTAAAAACAAGTCAATAACTCAATAATTATTCTATTGTTCGTTATTGTATGAAATACTGGCCTTATTTCGTCAAAAACTACATAAAAGTATCAATGATCAAATATTAATAAAATGCACATAGTGTCGTCAAAAGACAGATGATTACATTTAATTCAAGTCCCTGATTAACAAGAAATTCACGAGATAAACAAATAATACATAGATTAGATCTAATAAACTCCCCAGAGCATGTGCAGTGCAAAGTTAAACACAACAAGCGTCTGATTGTTTATATCCTATGACGTCAACGTTACCTATGATTTACTACTCTGCATTGAGAATAGTATATATAATGTTTACTGTAATGCATTAAATTAAATACAGCTGTTGTGACTGGGATGAAATAGAATGATCAGTTCCATTATTCTTTGGCTGGAGACGACTAAGGGACTAGAGTAAACGAAATTATTTGACAAGAAAACGGGACTTATCGCGTATATTTTTTAAAAGTATTACTATTGCTACCCGACTATGGCCCGATAGTTTTGATGGAATATATGTCTTACATCTTTGATCTAATAACAATATACTGACAATTGTACACTCTACAGTTATACTACAGTTATAGATACTTCTAACGTCACATTCTTCAGTCATCAATATCTCTTATAAAACCCAACCGTACTTCACCGTTTTTCCATTTCACCCACACATAAATACTAATTGCAAGATTGAACCAGCCCCAATTAACCAGAATCGCTTTTACATCGCCACATACCTCCTCATAAACATAGTAGGTAAGGAGCAAGGTCGAATCTCAAAACAGACACCGTAAACCAAACAAACACTGGCAGACGGACAGGTGATGCTCGCTATTCTTGCACTGCACATAGAGTGTGTATGAGGAGGTGTATGGATGTTAGATAAGTGAAGGTAAATTAACAGGATAGGCGAAAATTGATATTCATATCTATGCCTACCCTTACACTACAGCTACTTCCAAAGCATTACTTTCCCGTATTACAGTATTTTTAATAGTACTATATGTGTGCAGGT